>JABUQX010132112.1:37500-45000 GCA_015478945.1 Trachelipus rathkii
CGTCCGAGCAGAGCGGAGCAAAGCCCAAGGAGAGAATAGCTCACATTCTCCCACCCGACCAGTTACGAACCTGGGACCCCTCGCTTTGTTTGGCGAGTGCTTTAACACTGAGCTATCGGGCGTATTTATATAAATAAATATAAAACGCATAAAAAAATTTAAAAAAATACATATACACACATATCAATCAATCAACATATATATATATATAGCATATATATAAAATAACATATATATATACTATATCTTATATATATATATATATATATATATCTTTCTTATATATATATATAGATACAAATTGTATGTATATATATATATATGTTATATATATCTATATATATAAATATATATATATATATATATATATATATATATATATGTATATATATATATATATATATATATATATATATATATATATATATATATATATATATATATATATATATATATATATATATATATATATATATATATATAGATATAATATATATATATATATTCTTAGTATTACTATCATTATCATTATTACCAACACTATCATTATCACTGTTACCATCACCATCATTCTTATTATCATTATCGTCATCATTACCATCACTAATATCATCATTTTTACTATCCATTACCATCATTGTCCCTATCATTATCATTACCATTATTAACATTAACCAATCATCATTATTACCATATTATTACTATATTATTATTACCATTACTATATTATTATTATCACTACCATCATCATAAAAACTATTAATAACACTATGATTTAAACTGACACATTTGTGATATCAAATGAACAGACACATTTATGGGTGATGTCAGAAGATTATTAACAATACATGCAGATAGTCTTCATATTGACAACTGCATCAAAACATCATCCACAAAAGATGTTAAATAAAATTTTACTATAAAATGAGCAAATATGTAGTCACAGCAGGGAAGTCGATGCACTATGTTAAGGAATACACACTTATATATATATATATATATATATATATATATATATATATATATATATATATATATATATATATATATTATATATATATATATATATATATATATGTTCTTTATACTATATACATATATATATATATATATATTTAATAATAATATATGTAATAATATTATAATAATAATATATAATAATATTATATATATATATATATGTATATATATATATATATATATATAATAGATTATATATATATGTATAATAATAATAATATAATATGTATAATATTAATAATAATAATATAATATATATGTATGTAATAATGATTGCATGGATTCGAACATTTTTGTTTTATAAGAATTTTGCCTTATTGTTATTTCCTTACTATAACCGTATAACGTATTACTACTCGTATTAATTAATATTAACAAGTTCTCGTATGAAAAAAAAGTAAAAAAATTGGAAAGAACACTTTATAGTAGTAATAGAGCTTCACAGTCACAAGAAAATAAATTAAAGTATTATGAAGTAATATATATATATATATATATATATATATATATATAAATTATAATATATATATATATATATATATATATATATATATATATATATATATATATAACTTTTTCTATAATTTCCGACTGAATGGTGGAGTATGTGCCTATATAAACATAAACAATCCTGTAACACGTCTCGAGAATTTTGAATCTATTAACTTCGATGTTCTATGGCTTAAATCTTTCTCTACTACTACCATTATCTTGAGTTTCTGCTACTGCTCCTAATGGAACAGATTTTCGCGTTCTTTTTGTCTATCTTACTACTTCTCAGAGACTGTAACTTCTTCCCATCCAAATGCCGAGGTCCTTTATTTAGGGACTTCAACGTACACTACACTGAGTGGTTGGGCTCCTCTCACACTAATGCAGGTGGGGAGGAGGCCAAAACATTCAGTATTCTGACCACAATCTTATATCTCTTAATTCTGATACTTTTTCTCCAGCAGCTCCACCATGCCTCAAACGTAATTTCTGGCACTTTAATTGCGTCGTTTTCTTGCTAACTACTCTTGGAATGAATCCTGCTTTGACTCGGGGGATGCCTCGGTAACCGCTGAAAAGGTAGGGGCCGTAATCGCCGATGGAATAAGCAGGTTCATTCCTTCAACTAAATCTTTTTCTCCTCAAAATCCATGGTTCGATGGAGCTTGTTCTCGCGCCATTCAGGAGAGAGGCATTGCGTATCGGGCATGGAAAAACTCTCGTTCTCCTATCACTCTTACTAATTTTCATTCTGCTCGGAACAGTTGCAGGGTTACTATTCGACAGGCTAAGCGCGCTTTCATTAAATGAAAGTGCGACAACCTGCTTGGTTCTCCTACTGATAAAAATTTCTGGCCACTTGCCAAAAATATCTCTTGCAACTTTTGTAAATCTGCCTTTCCTCCCCTTATTCGCTCTGACGGTTATGTAGCTAACTCTCCTTCTGAAAAGGCAAATCTCTTCGGCCTCCTTTTTTCATCTAATTCTACCCTGGACGATTCTGGCATCCCTCCTACTCCTTCTCCTCTCAGGTTTCCCATGTCTTTACCTGTGATTACACATGACCGTGTGCATGGGATCCTGAGATCTATGAACGTCAGGAAGGCTAGTGGCCCGGATGGCATTCCTCCCCGTGTTTTGAGGGTGTATGCTTCTGAGCTGGCGCCTGTCCTCGTTCTGTTCTGATCCTTCAAACTATCGCCCTATTGCTCTCACTTGTATTCAATCTAAAGTCTTTGAAAATCTTCTTAACTCTCATTTCCTGGATCATCTGGAGTCTCATTCCCTTCTTTCAGATCATCAGTATGTCTTTCGACGTTCGAGGTCAACTGGTGACATACTTTCCTATCCAACTGATTTATGGTCTTCTGCCCTTAGGGACTATTGGGAGTCTTGCGTGGTGGCGCTTGACATATCAAAAGCTTTTGACCAGGTATGGCACGCGTCGCTGCTCTCTAAGGTCCCTTCCTTTGGGTTACCTTCTTCTCTTTGCTTACTCATGTCCAGTTTTCTCTCCTATCGCTCCATATCAGCACTCGTTGATGGAGCGTCCTCTTCCTCCTTTCCTGTAAATTGTGGTGTTCCCCAACGTTCTGTTTTATCTCTAATTTTATTCCTTCTTTTCATCAACGATCTCCTCAGCTGTACTTCCAACTCTGTTCACTCTTATGCCGATGACTCAACTCTCCATTCTTCTCATTTCAAGTCTGCTCCCACTTTTGCATCTAGAGTTGCATCTCGTCTTCAGATTTCCGATTCTATTCTTGACGATCTGGATGGGATTTCCCTGTGGGGTCACCGCAACCTTGTAAACATTGTAAAAACTCAACTTCTTTGCATCTCCCTCTCAAAACCACCTCCCAACTTTCCTATTTTCTTCGACGGCTCTAACGTCTCACCTGTAGAATAAAATAAGCATTCTTGATCTCAACATAAGCAGCAGTATTTGGAAACCTCATAATACAATGGTTGCTAAGGTGGTCTCAAAGAAGCTGGAAGTTCTGTTCAGGTTGCGTTAATTTTTTTTCCTCTGAACAGTTACTCCAGTTATATAAGGGCCTTATTCGCCCTTGTATGAGTACTGTTCACATCTGAGGGGGCTTAGGCTCCACCCTTTTATTGGATAGGGTTGAGTCTAAAGCTAAGAGACTAATAAACTGTCCTCTTCTTTCAAACTCCTTTGACATATCTCTGCGATGTAACGTTGGCGCACTATCTATTTTCTATATAGGTACTACAGCGGCTTAAATGCTCGAGAGGGACAGCCTCTCGTATTCCCACCACCCTTACGTCACCCGTATCACAAGGGGGTGCCTTGCTCTCGCATGGTGCCATTCATGAGTATTGAAAACCCAGACTTGTTCGCTTTGTGGTGCCTCATTCTTTTCAGCACTTCTGTTCTGTGGAACTCCTTCCTTCTTCTGTTTTTCCAAATGTATTTAATCTTCCCTCTTCAGCCATCACTTTAACCTGAAGAGATTTGCGTTAACATATGGGGTTTCCGGTGGGTTTTCCTGTTTGTCACTCTGCCCCTCCTTAAAAGGGGCCCTGCCAGTAATTGGTATTAAACTTGTGACCATATATATATATATATATATATATATATATATATATATATATATATATATATATATATATACATATACTCTATATATCTTCTTTATATATATATATATATATAATTATAAATAACCTTGTGTATATTTATATATATCTGTATATTTTCTATCCCTCTTCTCACTTTATATATATATATATATATATATATATATATATATATATATATATATATATATATATATATATATATATGATTATTCGGAAGCTAATCTCACTTTATATATTTATTATTTAAAAGACCCTTAGTTGCTGACTAGGTAGTCTTATGATAAACAACACATTAAAACACTTTACTAAAAACGTATATAAAACTGATAAAGTTAACAAGGGACAAGCTTTCGCCATTTCAGAGAAAATCAACACTGTTTCCATTTCACTGTTTTGACTGAAGGCCAAAAATGGCAGCTTGTCCCTGTTAATTTTATCAGTTTTATATGTTTTAGTAAAGTGTTTTAATGTGTTGTTTAATCTTCCTAGTCTGCAGCTAAAAGTCCCACAAATATTCTTATATATATATATATATATACTGTATATATATATATATATATATATATATATATATATATATATATATACTATATATATAATATTGAAACACGACCATTCATTATAAAGGTGTAATATATAGATTTATGGAAGTTGTATAATATAATGTATATAATATAATAATATATATATATATATATATATATATATTAATATGTAATATATATATATATATATGTAATATGTATAATAATATATAATAATATATATATATATATATATATATATATATATATATATATAATAATAATATATATATATGCCATAATAATAATATGTATAATAATAATAACCTTAACATAATAATAATATATATATGTAATATATATATATATAATATGTATGTATATATGTAATAATAATATCTATATATATATATAATATGTAATATATATATATATATACTATAATATATATATAATATCAACAATAATAATAACAATAATATATATAATATATATATATATATATATATATTATTCGTTAAAATTAACGGACCAGAGGGTACGGCGAAGGAAGGACAGAAAAGGATGAAGAACAGACACTGTGGATGTGGGCTGGTAACCTGTTGGATTCTTCCCCAGAACCGTAGGCTGATAGAGTGTGAGGCCAGGTGCAGCCAAGAGGCCTCACCGACCAGGATTCGGAGGGTTTATCCTACCGCAAACACACAATGTTGATTTTTTAGCCAGTTTCTTGTCTCAGCCACAGTGTATAGACCCACCTCGGCATGGATGGCTGCCCTGACACCTTTGGTATGCTCTTGATGAGTGGGCGGAAGTCCCTGGATGCAGTGATTTGATCCCATACGTTGTGTGCGAGGGTGCCTGTCGCTCGAGGTTCGGAAGGGTCCGTGGAGGGGGTTGCAGCTGTCCCGGATCCAACGCTTCAGGAATATCCACAAATGTTCGATTGGGTTGAGGTCCGGACTATATGCTGGTCATCCCAGCGCCGTAATTTGAACCACCCGAAGGTAGTCGTTCACACATTGGGCCTTGTGGGGTCTTGTATTGTCATGCATTATAATGAAAGAGTCAGCGATGTAGGGGGCATATGGCACGACATATGGTTCGAGGATGTCTGTGATATACCTTACGGCTGTAAGAGTTCGTTCATCGAAGATGCGCAACTCCATAGGCCCCGATAGAGAGATGCCTCCCCAGACCATAACCGGACCACCTCCAAAAGGCGGCACATTGCATTGCGCGAACCTCTCCGTCGGTCGTCGTTATACTCTAGCACGCCTGTCCGAGGCATACAGAGACACTCTCGACTCGTCTGTAAAGAGCTCCTTTGCCCAAACGTCGACCGCCCAATGGATGTGTTCTCGGGCAAGTGCCAGTCGTGCCCTTCGATGTGCCGTAGTGAGCGGTGGACATATGGCAGGCCTCCGGGCCTGGTAATTATGTTCCGTAAGGCGTCGATGCACTATATTGTCACTCCCCCTGGTGCCGTGTACCTCGGCCAGCTGAATCTGCAGACGTCGTGCAGTTGTGTGGCACTCTCGTAATGCACACAGACATATAAATCGGTCTTCCACGGGTGTCTTGTCCCTGGGCCTTCCTTGTATTCGCGGTGATCATGTGTCAGGGTTTCCTGGTACCGTTGGACCACCCGTGCAATCGTTGTACGAGCTGCACCGAACCGTCGACCAGAGTAGTCTGGTCGTATCCTTCTGCGTGGAGTATTGTTATCTGCACGCACTGATCTCTTCACAGTTGACGCGATATCCTCTCCATGTTTATCGGAGTTGCTTTGTACGTGAATGATCCCTCGCTCGATTATACACCCGCCATAACCTACCCTTGACCTCCCCAAGGTTTAGTTACGTGGTTTATGCTTTCCAAAATTTATCGCGGTGGCGGCCAAAATACTGTAGCCAATTTTTGCGGGGTCGTTACATAGTTACACGGATGCTTTTGTCTGTGTTGGTGTAGGGTTTAATGGGGTTAGGGCCCTCCCCGTTCCTACGAGTGATATTTACCCAAGTGGTGCATTATTTTTGACGAGTAGTATATATATATATATATATATATATATCTCATATAATATATATATATATATATATATATATATATATATATATATATATATATAACATATATATATCTTTCTTTATATATATATATATTACACTAAAACATTCTTCGTTAAAAGGAAAATCCCAAAAAATATAGATTAACATATATATATATATATATATATATATATATATATATATATATATATATATATATATATATATATATATCTCTTATATATAATAATAATAATAATATGTATGCGCCAATGTTGTAAAATAATGTGTAATATGAAATAATACATATATATATGTATAACTCTAATAATATGTATGTATATGTAATAATAATAATAATAATATGTAATAATAATAATATATGTAATAATAATAATATTAACTAATAAATAATAACATATATAATAATAATAATAATAATATATATGTATGTAATAATAAATAATAATATATATATGTAATATATAATAATAATAATAATATATATGTAATATATATATATATAATAACATAATAATAATATAATAATAATAATATATATATATAATATATATGTATATATATATATCTGTAATTTATGTATATATATATATAATATATATAATAATAATAATAATAATAATAATATATAATATATAATAATATATATATATATAATATATGTATATAATAACATAATAATAATAATAATATAAATAAATCTTGTATATCATATATATATAAATATGTATATGTATATGTATATATATAATAATAATAACTATAACATATATAATATAATAATA
>JABUQX010132112.1:57500-80840 GCA_015478945.1 Trachelipus rathkii
TCCTCCATAAATTTATGAATTTGGGAAATATTCAAATTCTTTCTCTTTAAGTTTGATTTCTGTCGTCTAATAATGGCGGATAATTTATTTCTTTCTGAAATGAAAACAAGAGAACCTGTATTGGTTTCTATGTTTGTATTTTTTTTCTGTTGAATATTTGACTCTATTAGCAGTTTTATTACCTTCTAAAATTTCCTGGCTAGAAGGTGGCGGAGATAGGATGTGACGTTCATACTTATCATCGGCAACATGCTGCTCCTCAAAATAAGCATAAACCCGATTTTCCTCTTTCTCGTCAAGGTCAGAGGGCTGAAACTTTGACCCACTGCTTAAATCTTGATCTAATCGAAAAAACAAAAAAATGGGATATGTAAAAACCTAGACACAATAGAAAAATTGCTCAAATAGACAAATTTAGGGTCCTCAAAACCGGTGTCAAAATCGAATATGCAAAGTCATCAAAAAGACAAGTTTTCAAATTTCAAAAAGAAAAATACTCAACCGAACGTGAATGGTTACCCCAATGATAGAAGTAGTCATTTATTTGAAACAGTTTATGTATTATTTATAGCGGTTCTGAGAAAACTTAAACTGTTTAGTTTATATATATTTTACTTTCTTTATATATATATATATATATATATATATATATATATATATATATATATATATGAAAGAAGAGTTATATATATGTTACTAAGCATAAGGTTAATATATATATATATATATTATAAACGGCCTAGGTATTGCAATATTATTGGCCACGCTAACAATAGCTTGTTAGCTTAAAATAGAGAATCAATAAAAATAACTTTAATATAAAGCGAAGTTGGAAATCAAATATTGATATAATATGATATAAAAATTTTAACTCATAACCTTTTCTCATTATTAATTAAAAAATTACTGGGAAATATTAAAAAGGAAAATAAAATAAAATGACTTATGGGTAACTATTTAAAGATGAAAACATGAGAACCTGTATTGGTTTCTATGTTTGTATTTTTTTTCTGTTGAATATTGGACTCTATTAGCAGTTTTATTACCTTCTAAAATTTCCTGGCTAGAATGTGGCGGAGGTAGGATGTGGTGTTCATACTTGTCATCGGCAACATGCTGCTCCTCAATATGAGCATCAACCTGATTCTCCTCTTTCTCGTCAAGGTCATTGGGCTGAAACTCTGAACCACTGCTTAAATCTTGATCTAATCGAAAAAAAAACAAAAAAATGGGATAGGTAAAACCATATACATATAAAGGTTCGGCTGGTGTTATGAGTATTTGCCAAAATAAATGAAACACTAAAAGTTTAGGTATTTAATTACTTACCATCTACCGATCTAACTCCTTTCTTGATGGCATTCTGATACATCTCCTCTTCACTGTCTGACTCAAGATAGTTTGGCTGCGCCACGTTACGCCTAGCACCTACAATAAAGATTAAAGGAATATAATAGTAATAATAATAATAATAATAAAAATAATTAGTGAGTTTGCCTGCTAGCGCTGCAGTGCATGGCGAAGCTAAAATCTATTCGTAACACGGGCGCTGACAAATGTCATAATGATAATAATAATAATAATATATTTCCTTACTATTTCTACGGGTCTTAGGTGAAAATGGAGGTTGCTGTAGAGTAGAAGGTTGCGAAGAAGGTGATGTAGATATAGATATTTTTCTTTTCTTTAGGCCATTCTGACATCTTTTCATTGTCTGACTCAAGACAGTTTAACAGCCATAATATACGCTTAGCACCTACTATAAAAGATTAAAAGAATATAATATTGCATAATAATAATAATAATAATAATAATAATAATAATAATGAATAATGCGCATTTAATTTAATAGTTAGTTAAATATTCACTTAATTCTAATGCATGGAGCAGCTAAAATCTATTCGTAACATGGGCGTTGACAAATGTCCAGCATTAATAATAATAATTAATAATGAATAATTAGTTAATAGATTAATATCACAATTTCAATCGCCACTGCGTGTCTAGACGAATTTCACCTTACCAATTCTACGGGTCTTAGTTGAAAATGGAGGTTGCTTTAGAGTAGAAGGATGAGATGGAGATAGAGTTAACATTCCTTTCATTACCTTCTGTGTTTCCCTCATATGCTCTTCATTGGCAATGGATTTCTCCTTAGAGGAGATGACGACTTGGGCTATAATAATAATAAAAATAATAATAATAATAATAATAATAATAATAATAATAATAATAATAATAATAATAATAATAATAATTAATAATATAATAATAATAATTGAATAATAATATTAACTTGTATTTATTAAATCTTAAGAAATAAAGAAAGTTTGTAAATAATATTTAAATTATATCTTACATTTTTTCAAGGTCCTTAGTAACCTAGAATTATTTCTTTGAATTTTTAAGCTGTTCGAGCACAGATGTCTGCGAAGCTGGAAAATGTTCTTCATCGCTACTAAAATATAGTTGTTTTCAAAAATCTTTTGTTTGTGATTCCACTGCTGAAGAGGAAGGAGAACTCGTCTTAGTGACAGATGTCCGTTTTTCTGTTTCAATGCTTTCACACATTTTATCTGTTTTCGTCAAATTGTAAAATAAAAATATTTCCTAAATTTTGTTTCTACATATTTACATCATTTCCTAACGTCCATAGCTATTATAAAAACATTGAAATAAAGAGCGGAAATGGTATGTAAATGATAATATACCCTAAGAATTTCAATAATCACCGACCTGATTTAAAGCCATATGAAAACTTATTAGCCAAAATAACCCAAGAAACTTGAGGGAGGATATAAAAATTTGGACCCCAACCCTCCCAATTTATACTACTGCACAAGGGTAGCAAGATATAAATCTGGATAATGAAAGGGAAACTGATTAAAAAAACTTGAAATTGATTTTTGTAGCTTTCACCTCCTCGCCCATTGCACATTTTCACATTAAATCAACCCCAACCAGTGACTGGCTCACCTAATTTCACATTACTGTAAACTTTTGAATCTGAATAAACCATTAACAGTAAACCGAAGAGTCACTTAGATGATATATATATATATATATATGTTATATATATATATATATACATATATATATATAAGATAAGTTATAGTTACTATTATATATATATATATTATATATATGTATATTGCTTATATATAATAATAATAATAATTTACTAATAACAATAATAAACTTATAATATTTTATTTTAACATCTTAATGGATGAATATCTATAAATTCTTTGCATCAAACGCTGACTAAAAGTAGACAGTGAAAATTCTTGTATTGATGAAATTTTAAATATGACCTGGAATTTGATTATTCAACAGCACTATGATGTAAATAAAATAGTAATGTTTATAGAAGGGAGAGGAGAGAGATATATATATGTATATGGAAAGGAATATATGTATATATATATATGTATGGTATATATATATATATATATATATATATATATCCTCCCCTTTATATAACTTTAAATACTACTAGTAATTTTGGAAACACAATTCCTGAAAATTTTAAACTATAATTTGCCACATGAATTATTTATTTGCCTTCAAGACCTCAAACAGTGTACTTGACTATGATAAAAATTTAGTGACAAAACCTGATATCATGGTTTTATAACTATGATATTTTGTGTAAATTTCATGAATGGCACCAGGGGGTCTGTTTGACTGTAAGAGGGGGACGTTTTCCATACCCCGTAGAGGGCAGAGGAACCTCTGCTGATTAACTAAATACTGGCACTCTGGGACATGTCTTTAGAGAACTGATAACTTGAATCTTAAATTTTCCTTGACAAGAATTTAAAGTTATAAAAATAATTTTTATTTTTATTTTAAATATGATTGTAGAATTTAATTATTCATGAATGATAACAAATCTTATGAGGCCACTAACTGAAGCTATGACACTAGGGTTCCATCTCTTTCCATGGAGGATAAATGCAGTTCTAAGCTTAAACCTCACTGCTGCAAAATTCAATGAACTCATTACTCAGCTAAATGATGGTAGAAAGATATTTTCTCTTCAATAATATTATCAATTTTAATAATGAATTGGAATGGGTGTCCAATATTTAAGAGGATAATACTAAAGTATAACTATCAAATTTGATTTTGAGAAATTCCTCAATACTGAGTCATGGTGACTTCCACAAAATTCATATGTTGAGTAACAGTCATTTAACACTATAGTCCATTATGCAACACTGGTTCAATATAATTTAATGAAAGATTATTTCAATAATATAAACATACATTTTTATAGTTTTCCTTCATGGCACATAAATAATTTTTTTTAAAGTTTCACAACCAATTTTATTTTTTTCATCAAATATTAATTTACCTTTACAGATCTTGATTCAGCAATCGCTTCTTATTGTATTTTAGTAAATTATTCTGCAAGAGTCACAGAGGTTAGGGCTAACAATGTTTAAAACTTTAATGTCACTGCTGTTATTATTATTGAGAGGCCCAGCACACACTGAGAATTAGCACCCGAATATAGACACTGAACCAACATAATATCCTATTCAGACACATTTGAAATTTCTACAGTTTATTTTGAAATCCAAATGCCAAGGATGTTTGATTATCAGACTGAATCTCTGTTCATGTTTCGAGAAGATCGGGCCAATCCTCTGTCCTCACTAGATGAGTTCCCTGAATTTGACCTTGAAGAAAACCCCTCGAATTGAAATGACACGACGTGGCATCATGGCCGCTTATTCACTCTGATAGAATTCATCAAGTCACTATATGAAAACACTGATAACTGTAACTGAAAGAAAATATTTTTCCGAAATCTTTTCAAGCCATGAAAAAATCAAAACGGCTAAATGGTTGAAACCTTCATGTAGATAGCCTGCACAAAACGGAAAGTTTAGTATGAAAAATGATTTGAAGTAAGAATCATATCTTTTTTCATACAAAATGGTGCATTGATTGAATATTACTGAATTATAGCTAAAAACATTCTCATGACTGTATCTCTTAACATAGATTTTGCTTCACAATTAGACTTTCTCGGTATGTTCTGTAGTGGTAAAAGGGAGGACATGTCTTGCTCATGATCGAAGACCCCTTGTAAGGATTCTCTTCGACATCAACAGTGCGGAGGCTAACATGCTGAGCCGGAAGCCCAAAACTGAAAAAAATATGCAGTGACGATCAATGTTATTGAGCACTGGTGAATTTTTGGGTTGTAGCTTTCTTAAAACGCGAAATACCGAAGCTAATATTCCGAATGCATTTTCAACCACTCTTCGGGCCCGTGAAAGGCAGTAATTTGTGCACTCTTGAGACGCCAATGAGTTCTGATAATGCTTTAAAATCTTAATACTCAGTGTGTAAATGAAACTTATCATCACCTAGAATAAATACTTTATGGTGCATCGCTTTTCTTTTAGTACTAGCTCGGAGGTGCCCAGGCCGCTACCCATTTGGTGCCGCAGCCAGTGTTTCTCGACAGTACCAACAATAGCACGCAAACTCACCTCGGTAATCCGACATCCACAAAATGAAATTACAATTTGCATCTGCAAGTGCCATCAACACAATGCGCGAAGTGAAAATTCTCGACCCCTTATTCATTTGGGACTGAGAACATGAAGCCATACTTAGCAAAAGCATGAATCCACAAAACTCTTCGATATGGCCTGAGGTTAGAAAGAGGTTATGGCATTTTGAGTTGGGGTCCCGTCCCACACCCTGGTATGTATATGAGCATAATAGATTTTCTGTATTAAATATAAATATATATATATATGGAGGATATATGGATATATATATATAGAGTTGTATATGTTATATATGTATATATATTATGCATATATATGATATTTATATATATATATTATATGATATATATATATGTCTTCGTATATAGATATAGCAGAAAGAAAGAAGAAAGAGTTATGCTATATATATATATGCTGGTTATTAAGGATTTATATTGTTATATAAGTTATATATATATATATATATATATGTATATGATATATATGATATTATATCAAACATCTCGCATCCGAGATTTGCTTAAAAATTAAAACGACGATTCCCATCCGCGAGTGTGTTCGACATCTGTTGGATTACCGACATAGCAGCAGCATATGGATGTATGATGATGATATAAAGATGAGAGAGTATAAGATATATAGAGAGTATATATATATATGATATATGTTATATATAAGAGGTTCTTTAAACCATTTTTTGGAACGATCCAAAATCAACAAGATAATCATCTTCTCGACCTGTGGGTCTATTGTGAAGTTAAAAACGGTAATGTTATATAAAAGAAGTTTATTATTATTCATTATTCCACAGTGTAGCAACATACTTTTCAATCTGCACACATTTTCCTGTTTTAAAGGTGTAAAGCATGAACGTTCAAATTTTAAAAAAACTAAGAAGCTTGGAAGCCCCAGCGACCCACGTTTGTGTGGAGACTTGTAGATTAAGAATCTTTTATTTAAATCATACCTGATTAAGATGCGTAGGTCAGTTAGTTGAATAATTTTAAAATATAATTATGAATGTTAGGTACTGAATAAAAACACTTTAGGAATTTTTTTCTTTTTCTTTACGGACTTCAAAAAACATTTAAACAAGTCTAAAAAAAATTGAATGGGCTGGTTTCATTTTCAATCTTGCAATATAAGCTTAATATTTTGATATTCTCAAAAATTTATTTGGAAAAAAGTGTTTACAGTACACTCTAGTTGATCAAAGTGAAATTAGAGGTGTTAATTTACCTCCCACCACAAGTGGCAGATATCATCGGAAAGTCATATTCAAAAATTATGCAGGGAATAAAAGTTTGAAGTGAATGCTAAACTGATTTTAAAAAAGAAATAAAAATAGGCACACTGGGTTTTATAGTAAGTAAGTACGTTTAACATAAAACAAGCTGTAACATATAATTTATAAGAACCTGCATTTTTAAAGCTGTATATTATTTATTATTCCCAATATAGAGCCCTAGTATCGGCGGATGTTTATATTAATCTACTTGAAATTTAACATACTAGCAGTCTTTGTTTTGTTTATTTATAGAATAATTTAAGCTCAAATACATTGAATATTTATGGGCAACCTGTTTTTCAAAATAATGTTTCTTTTAGCTGTAGAAAGATAACAATTTTGGTGTTTTCGCCTTCGATTTTTATTTTTAGGATCTAGTGATTTCAGTGACTTTGTTATTCTTCCTCCTTGTTTTCATAATGTTCACCTAGGTCTATGCCCAGGCATACTTCCTTCTTTCTCCCCAACAATTATGGATTATTAGGGATTCCGTTGATGCTGCATATTTTACTTGTCACTACAAGTTAAATTTTGACTATCACTCGCACCATTGAGTGAAGGCTATCATTGATGTTCTGAGACCTAGATGCAACAACAGGTATAACCTCATCAGTTGTCGTGCTGAGGATGACCCCAAGTACAGCAGATGTTGCCTCAATCCCCAAGTAGTTTTTTAGATTATTTTTATCCTTATGCCAATC
Organism: Trachelipus rathkii; assembly: GCA_015478945.1. Taxonomy (NCBI): domain Eukaryota; kingdom Metazoa; phylum Arthropoda; class Malacostraca; order Isopoda; family Trachelipodidae; genus Trachelipus; species Trachelipus rathkii. The sequence goes on from JABUQX010132112.1 coordinate 65,024, forward strand.
ATTTTTATTTGAATATGGTTGGCGTTGTCTCGTCGGTATTTACTCCAAAAGTTTTCCTCTTTGGGCAAAGCTAATATTTTCTTATATTTATTTTCTTATATTATTTGGGTGATGTTCCCAGTGGTTGAGATATTTGTTGGCAGTTTTATAATCTATTTCCTTTTTGTAATGTGTTGGGAAGAGGAGGTCGTCGTATTTTATTTTATGTCCTAGATAGGTCGGCAAGATGTACTTTACATACCTTTGAAGAACCTTCGCGAAGACGCCGTGTCCAAAATAATTGACCGTTTGGCTTGATGACGCTGACTTATGAACGGCTATTGCGAGTTCGAAAATGGCCCGATCATCTTTTTCAAGTACCTCTTGAAGCCAGTTATTCAGTGCTTCACTTGTTAGGCCGACGTCATCTTGATGGCTTCATGTGACCTCCTTCCAGTTGACAGCGTCTCATGTGACCTTCCAGTTGACAGCTTCATCGAGGTTAGCAATACAGTTTGTATGAGCTGTATTTGATCAAGATAGAGTATTCTGTGCCATTTCTTGGGTTTTAATTGAACCGATTTTGTTAAAAATGTCCAAAATGTTTTGAGTTTCCGAAAAGTTTAAATGAAGGAATCATTTGTAGGGGTTGGTTCAAAATCGACGAAGAATCTTCTGATTCTACTGAATTCTACTGATTCTTCTGAATCTACACTAATAATGATTAACTCTTATCATTTTTTAGAAGCAGATCAAACTCTTTGAGAAGTTCTTTAATGTTGGCATCTTTCCCAATTTTTTGGATGTTTCATTGATATAGTCCGTCGTATGATAATCTTTTCTTTGCAATCTGTCAATCTTCTGCGTTTTTTCACTTAGAGCTATATCCCTCCTACCCTTTTTGTTGGCCAATATCCTTGTCCCTAAATCTGCCCGTTGTTAGTGGGTCAGATTTCTGTGGCGGGTCTCATCATGGTGCTTCACCCTGGTATTCACAGTCAGGACATTGGTAGACTAGTCTACTCGTTTTTATATCGGATGGTATGAGTTTCATTGGGGACGGAGTGCCCCTCAGGCAGATTTTTTCTCGTCTTTTTCTTCAGCTTTCTTTTTCTTTATCAAATGTCTCGCAGAAGGTTCATAAAGTTTATGAACCTTCTGGATTTCATAGGCTTTTCTAGTTGTAGCAGCATAATTAGTAGAAGTAGTTGCAATTGAGTTGGATTCTGTTGCTGCTCTCATATTTTCCTGTACAATTTGGTAAGTGTACTCGACATTCGCCCTGTGAAGTTCTTTGGTCGCCTAGATAAAAATTTTAAAATCTTTGCCAGTGGTTATGGCCTTGTTATGAATTTTTCTACCGTGCCTACTTATATTGGCGAAGAAGCCCAAGCTTGTGTAAACAGGGCAAGCATATAGGGTTCTTGATGGACCTTGTGGTTTGTTGACGGGGTCGAAATTTGCCCCCTTTTTTTGAACTTTCCTCCTTGTAGGCAGCATAATCCATTTCTTGGACGTCCATCAGTGTCATCCTTTGCGTGACATTATCATTAAATTCTTTGTTCATTTTCTTGATCTTCTCTTCGTGTTCTTTCCTCTCTTTTTCAATAATTTGCATCAGTTCAGTTCTGGAAATATAAGGCTCTTGAGATGGAAGGGGCATTGTTTCTCTTAGGTTACCAATTAACCCCTTTTTTCCTTTTTTTTGCCAGATATTTTTGTTTTTGTTTAGCAATCACAACTTGGAATTTGTACTCGTCATTTTCGTATACATGTTTCCCTGATGGGTCTTCTCCGCCATTATTATTAGTAGTAGTTGTAGTAGTAGTTATAGGGCCTCCATCATTGTCTTCAGACTCTTCAATGTCTTTCACATTTAGTTTGGTTCATCCCAACCCTTATAAAGCTTGCAACCCCTGAGCAACACAACTAAGTTTGTTATATACTCTTAGTTTGACTTATGTTAGTAATGCAACCTTTTATTTGGGTCTCTGTTACTCTTCTCCAAAACTAAATTCAGAACTAATTTGAATGATTTTTTGTATTACAGCCTTTATTATTTCTAGCTGGGATCCCACCATTAATGTTAATTATGTGAGCTAAAACCTTTTTCACAATAAGTGCTTTAGCCTTTGAAAATTTTTGGTCTTCCTCTCTCTCTTCAGCTTCCAAAGGCAATGACATTTTATACGTTCCATTTCATCTTGCAGATTTGAAAGCAAGTACTCCTAGAACATGTCTAAACTAACATTGTCCCAATCATTATGATTAGAATTGTCCCCTGGAGTGTCATTTCCGTCGTTGAGACTTCGTGAAAAGAATTTCCCAAGAAATTTTCTTCTCACCCTTGGTATTAGCTTGAAGGTAAAGCTGCATATGCCTCTTTTCCTTTGTTCTCTCCTTTTCTATAAACGTAAGAGGCTGTGCTTAGTGTGGTTTCAACACTGTCGTTAATCCATCTTCCTGCTTTAGGATACTTCTTCATGCTGAGTCGTCGCGTCACATGACGTGGATTTTGCAGTTGTAATCAAATTCCATTTTATTTCCGTTATTTCTTTCTCCCAAACTTTTCACTTTCACGGTTAATCTACAGCAGAAAGCCACACCTTTGCCATGGTCGCTGAATATGAATTGTAAAGCAGCTGAATCTTCCTTAGCTTTCTCTGATCTCAACTATGATTTCATGCAGTTTCACGTACAGAGTAACACACCGTACTTTTTCTGTTAAACCAATACTTGCAGCTCCATGATTGCGTTTAGTTTTATGGTTATGCACTTCAATAACAGAACCTGAACAACAGTTCTTGTTAAATTCTTCGAGAGTCATGTTACATAATACACATTAACGAGCAAAATTTTCTCACGAGAAATATTGAGCACTGAATTGTAAATGATCATATTTAATTTTTCTTCCGAGCCATGGTATCTTTCGCCGAGGGAGTCAAAATTTCCACGATCGTAGCCGCATCTCTTTTTTTTTTTCTTCTTTCTGATACTCTTCCTCCATCTCATGCGTAATCTCTAATCCGTTTCCTTATTCTGTTAAACAGGTAAATTTATTTGCTAATAAAAATAATTTACAATAATAATAGTGGTAATCATAATAATAAAATAATAATAATAATAATAATAATAATAATAATAATAATACATATAAATAATAATTGCGTAAAATATAAAAACTTAGACGAAAGATGTTAAATAAATATATATGCTATTACTACTGTGAATCAAAAACGGATCTTGATACCTGATTTCCTATCTGTCGCAAGCTGGTTTTCACATCTTTTTTCTTCTCTTTTTCCCGATTATTAATTTAGAGCCGAGTTGGAACCTGATTATTCCTGAAGATGTCGCCTTCATATAAAGAAATTTCATTTCCGAGATCGTCTGAAAATGTAAAGAAATGTAAGTTGCAGAAACAGATCAAGATAAATAAATGTATAAATAAAATTTTATTACAAGAAATGCAAAATTAAAGGAAAACACCAAGGACAGGGCGAAAGGGAATTACTCCTTCCAAATGGTCTTCTGCATGTGGGAGAACGAGACCCTTTCCCATTTTCCCCGGCTTTACCTTTGATTTGAGAAATCCTGTAAATAAGAAAATGAAAATCATATTTAAAAAGTTATTCATTATTAACACAAAAATATTATGTTATATAATAAATATATGTAATATAATAGACTATCGTACTTTTCATTCTCTATTTTGGATGATGTTTTCTCCCCTTCTTTTTCTCCTCTTCATTTTCTTTTTCCTTGGCCAGTGTTGATGAAATTACAGTAACAGTCGTTTCTGCAGTTGGTCTGGGAGAAGGTGAAAGCTTATCTTAATCTATACTTAACATCTTATCCATTTTTTTTCACTCTAACTTTTTCTTCTACTACTGCTTTGGGAGGAGGGACCACCAACTCTGATTTAGGACAATGGTGATGAATACCCTCCTTGTCCAAGTGCGCCTAACTGCGTACTCATTAAGGGCAAGAGCAATGCTTCGCACTCACATTAGCCATTCAATACAACGTGGAAAAGAGAGAGTGCGTCAAATAAAGAACCATAAACTCCAACCAGAAGGTGGGTTACGTTATCACCAAAATACAATACCACCCAAACTATGGAACGGCTACGTCATCTTGAAGCCCAATCCAACGCGAACGGGAATACCTAACAGCTTACATGCTAACATGCTACGATGTCCTTAATACCTGGAAGAGACGAAAACTGTATCATGATATTATAGCTCGAACATTAGAAATAAATAAATAAAGTAAAAACTTAGCTACTGTTCTACTAATACCTACAAGAAGAAAAATCACTCGTATAGCCACAATCCCAACATAAGAGTTCTGTATAGCTATTGTTCAATAGAGTAAAATTTCACAACTTGTAAGAGACAACATGAAAAAAGTAAAAATAAACTAACTTTTCAGAAATATTCGATACAGGATAAAATACCTTTGTACAGAAACCAGACCAGCAGAATACATAAATCTGTTTTTATTGCGCTGGGTGGTGTTCCTCCATCCATTCTAAATAAGAACACATTAGAAAATACTATTCTTGCATCATGTTCTTTTGCCTTCCGGAACTCTCTACAACCTCCAAGCTGAACGAATTTCTCGTAGCTTTCTGACGCTGTACCAGAGTTATACTGAACAAAGGAGGGTTCCCTATTGCCATCACGACAAAGCTGTCATCGCCTTTATTAGAAGCCATAAGAGGAGTAAAGCCCTCGTTTATTCCCTCCAACACCTGAAACATTATTCTCATGCCTTTCATTATTTCCTCCTCATGCACCAGTGAAACAAAAATACCTACTTGCTCGTATCAGCAGGAAAGATCTCTTCTAAAGCATTTGGGTCCTGGGGAATACCCTATTCAGCTGGCCTTGAAGGACCGATCAAGGACAAGCCTGAGCATTTGCCCAGAAAAAGCGCATTGCACGATGAATGCAGACTATTTTTGAGCATTTCGTCGAAAAAGTTCAACTCCTTCAAATATTGAACATGAGGTTCTTGTTGAGTACTAAGCCCCAGTTGGGTCTCAATATAGTAATTTACTCCGTGGTTCATCATCAGGAATCATTTATTTAACACCGGAAATGCAAGTCCTTCATAGCCAGCTGTTGTTGATCAAAGAGTTGCTGCGCCCTCTACCACAATAATAATAATAATAATAATAATAATGAATGTTATATGTATCATCTGTTAAATTAAAAAATTGAAGAGCATGGGCGATATTATTATAATCACATTGCAGGTTATTGTTGTCATAACTACAAAGGCTATTATTATTATTATTAATAATAATAATAATAATAATAATAATAATAATAATAATAATAATAATAATAATAATAATAATAATAATAATAATAATAATAATTAATATAATAATAATAACTGTCGATATAATCGTACGTCCGCATTTTTTACGTGATCAAATCAACCAAAAAAAAATTGCTTTATGAAGCGCTTTCGGAAATTTAGTTGTCGTACAGTAAGCAGAAATGCAGTAAGCCATGTTAGTCATGTTGCAGAGTTATGTGCTTACGAAAGCCTAGCTTTTCGCAACTTGAAAGAAAAAATAATTCTTTAAATGTTTGACTTGTTTCTATTGACTATCGGAGAGTGAAAATTCAGTAGTATCGGCAGCCATCATACAATCTTTAATCTTTTTAGTTCCCTAAGAATGGTTGGGCTCATATGCTGCCATACAAAGCTTTCTTTTCTATCGTTGGAAACGGTTATAGAAATCCTTTTAAAAAACGTTTACTGATTGGTTTTAAATATATATACAGGTAATAAAAATAATCAATATAATAATAATAATAATAATAATAATAATAATAATAATTTAACTTTATTTATATAACTACAGTCATTGTCATGTGGTTATTTAATTAGTCAGATTTAATTCTTGCTCCTTAGGATGCTTGATCTATACTCTTTGAGTATAGTTTTTCGCAAGATGCTGCACTGGTGACGGCTCTTCCACTTTGAGGAGGTTGAATACCCACCAAGAATTCAGTCTTCAATCTTTAATCTCTTTAGTTCCCCAAAAATGGTTGGTCTCCTGCTGCTGAGTGGAAGAAAAGATTAATATAGACTCAGCCCAAAATGGGTAGAGTAATATGAGATGATGTAATCACTGCCACCTAGTACTGAAGGAAAGACTCAACCACACAAGTTTTCTTTCCTGTCGTTGGAAACAGTAAATGTAATGGTAAAGCGGTTGATTAATAGAAATCCTTTTAAATAACGTTTACTGATTGTTTTTTTCATATATCCAGGCAATAATAATAATAATAATAATAATAATAATAATAATAATAATAATAATAATAATAATAATAATAAAAATAATAATGTAAGGCAACCAAGTTTTAAAAGTTCCTTACACATGCTCGATTCCCCAAAGTGAATTAGATGGTGAGTTAAGAAGTATAAAAAAATGAACATTTTACGCATCTGAAAGTAAATTTATTACCTCTTTTAGTATATAACATTTAACATTACACTTATCACATTTTTTTCTTCTAATATCAACTTATAATAGTGAAGAAATGCTAACAAATTGTTCTCGTCGTGAAACAAATCATGCAAACACTCTAGAGACATGATAACGGAAAAAAAGTGGATTGAGTCAGTAAAGGAATGTTTGCAGGAGAGAAATGTGAGTTTGGCAGAGGCGAGAAGAAAGCAGCAATAGGGAAAGAATGGCGGGAAGTTGTAGCAAAAGGTGCAATATGATCTTCCTTTACCCTAATACACTTTGTCATGTCTACCGCTTTTCTCTTTCTGGGCTTAAAAAGTGGTACACCATTCTCAGACTCAGCGGAGTCATGAAAACCTAATCCTAAAAATTGTAAGTCAGCGCTAGAAGTGCTATCATTAAAAGTTATATTATTACTGAGGCATGCATGAGAGTTAGTATTAAAATTAATATGTATATATATATATATATATATATATATATATATATGATCATTCAATACTAAATGAAAAATGCAAGAATAAATAGATGAAACCATTCTAAGACAATTAGGATACAAATAAATTTTTAATGATATGCATTTAAATATATTATGGTACAGGCCTCACTAAAGTACGAAGTAAGTAGGCGAACGAGACAATAATATACTAAATATGTAAACTAATATAAAATAGTTTTAAAAAAAAAATAGATGGGTCATGTCGATTATCTGTCTCCAGTTAAGCTCTGGCCAAATTTTTTTTAAATTACGTATTCGAAGTGTTGAAAGCTCTCTTGGTGCCGTATATGTGAAACTTATGTTAACGTACGGTATATATATTTTAAATATATGTAAACCAACTAAACTCTAGCCAAAGGTTTTAGTTAGTTTACATAGATACGATTTTTTTTTTAAATATTTTTAGAGGTGTAAAGCTGCTTTAGTACTAAAGTTTCAATTTGACTTTACGCATTTTCACTTCAATTTTATGAAATGTGTTCGAATTCATGCAATCGATATGCATATGGAGGGGGGAGGGGCAGATAGACTTCGTGAAGGTTCGATGTCATCAAAATGAGTAGATAACTATTTAAGTAGGCTCTTGTCCAAAAAAAAATAGGCTATTCAACAAATGGTGAATAAATAAATTTCACGAAATTTAATTAGGCTTCAGCCTAATATAAATATTTACAAAAGTTTAAAATAGGCTATTTTGCTAAGATGCTTATAATTTGTAACAATGATAAGTAAATTGTAAGCCAACAAAGAGTTAAGTAAGTAGGCCATTATTAGTTGGGTACATTTGAGTTGGTAGCATGTAAACTCTTAGACCAACTACATAAAGGTCATTTACTAAATAGCAAATAAAAGACTGATGAACTTTAGTCTAATAATACGTATAATTGGAGTTTAAATAGGCGTTTTTGAAAGGCCAAACGGTCTAATACTTAATATTAAGAGTACATGTAGGCTCTTGTTCTCTCCGACAATATACCAAGAAACTTATTCCAGAATTATAAATAAAATTTCGAAAGGGAATTTTTAAATGAGTAGGCTCCCAATTTGGGCCTATTATATTTTTCATACTAAATATATAAAAATTGGTTTGAATTTGTTTATATAAATATCTAAAATGTCTTTTTATCCTTACAAATTATAAATTTATTTATAATTTTTAATGAGCTTAATTAATTGGACGAATCTGAAGATGCATATTATCCTATTTGAAGTTCTTATGTAAATACTGCAATTAACCTCAGTTCAATTTGTATAGATAAAACAACTTGAGTGATTCTTCACTTACCAGGATTAGATCCCGGGCCCTCGCGAACGATATGCCGAGCGTGTTACCACTTGACCAAACGATGAGCTAAAAAGATACGCGACTTAAACCTATGAAAGAGTGCTCTATTCAATAGGAATAAGGACCGCCTATGGCAGGACAGATACCTCAGCCACTCATATCCGCGTCATACCGGGCCGTGCTAAATGACAGGACCCATATGTAAGATATAGATCACTCGAAATTTGAGTATATTTTGTATAGATGTAAATACTGCAATTAACCGCAGTTCAATTCAAGGAGTTATTTTATCCGAAAGAGACCAGATTTGGGCTTCATACGCACACTGCACGAATGGACTGCGTTGTAAGTGAAAGACTCAGGATGGAAGTGTTTGAAGTATACTAATAACATATTTGGAATCGGCGTATGAATTTTTTTAGGTGGCTCGAGAGACCCCGACTCTCCATCTTTGCGGTTTACCCTGGGGTATTCTTTGCCAAAAATATTTTTCCTTTTTTCATGCAAATTTCATGCGCTGATTCTAAATATATTAGTTTTCTTGTACCTATCGTAGTTTTGGAGATATGATGCTGGCTTTTTTTTTTCAGTATATATATATATATATATATGATATATATTTAGATATAGTATATATATATATAATATATTATATATATATATATATATTAGTGGCGCATAGAAATAATATATATATATATATATATATATATATATAATTTTGGTTAAATTGGGTGTCATAACAACAAGAAAAATCTAGACTTTTCAAAGAACTTATATTTATGAAACTTAATCTAAATAATGTTGAACTTAAAAAATGTAATTTGTTTAAAAATATATATTTTCCAATGTGGAAAATTATACGTCCGCAAGATATGAAACAAGACAACTACGACATTAGCTTTAAACTTTTCTGGCAATTATAGTTTTTTTATTGGGAAACTTAAATAGGAAGAGTATATATAGTTATATATATAAGGTTGTTGTTATATATAGAAGAAAGAAAGAATATATATATATATATATATATATATATATATATAACAAAAAGTTACTTATCGCCCACATGGAACTCAGGTAGCCTCTATGATACATAAATAGATGTTATAGGGATGAAATCTTTTTTTTCCTCCTATGGTCTAAGGGTCAAATGAGGTTAGGTTAGGTCAGGTCAGGTAATTTTTTTTCTTGAATTTAACATTTTTATCACAAAAACTTTTCTACAAAAATCTACAGCAGTATGTTTGGGAAATCAAACCATGGAACCCCATTGTTTGCCACTTACATCGTTAACAAAAAAAATAAAAAATAATTTTAATACCTTCCAATAATGTAGATACGAACAATATAAAAATGAACCTTTAATTTCAGTTTTTTTTTTTTACATTTTCTAAACTTTTTTCAGTTAATATAAAAATGCTAATAACTCTGTATCATTAACATATTTCATAAAAACTGTTTGATATATATTTTTTAAACATCAGCATACAACCTCGCATTGTAGTAAAAAACATACTATAAGTAGGACCAGCACTGAAGCGTAAATTCAATGAAGGTCGTAAGTAATTCCCCGCCACACGTACAATAAAACATTTTATTTCATTATTTATTATTTTGTATCAATTTTGTTTTACTTGACAACACGATTTTCATATTTAATACATATTTATCTAACTTTTTTCTTAAACTTTTTGAAAAGTGTCCTGATTTATTTATTTTTATATAACTTCAATAATATCATCATCATTATGAAAATATTTATTATAAGAGGCAGTATGGTAATAATAATAGTATATGTATATGAGTATATATATATATATATATGTTGTTAAGAAGGTTGGGGTATAAAAGAAAATATCCAGGAGAAAGATATATATATATGTTATGATATATATGTTATATATAATTCTTAAACTGATTAAACGGTTTTATAGGGATATTTCTATCGATGCTGTTTTCTGATATTTAATTTTATATAATTTTGAATTAATTTTTTCTGAATATCAAGATTCATTATTTTATAGGTTCATTCCAACTAAATATAGCCTTTATTTAATTTTGTGTTCAGTTCCTTTTTCTGCACGATACAAATGTAAAAACACAAAAGCTAATATATTACCTACGGAAGTGTTATTCGCGCGAGTTTTCACTACGTTATTTTGTATGAACTTAAAACGCAATCAACCAATTTGGATCATCATTCCATTAAAAATAAATAAATAATCAACAACTAAATTTATCTGTATTATAAAAACATTAGTGAAAACCATCCCAATATCCTTTAATATATTATAAGAGCAGAGCATATATATATATGTATGTTGTTATATATATAGTTATATATGAGAAGCAGCAGTATATATATATATATATATAAGTATATATATGATATATATATATATATATATTAAAATTTATCTCCAGTAACAATTGCCCTAGAAACGTTGACCGAAAGCAATTTCGAAGTGGCTTCCTCAGATTTTATATACCTTTTGAGTCGAATTTTCGCTTAACCTAAACAACCTTTTTTATCCCAACTTTGGTTGCATTTAACCAATTTGCATGAAATTTTCACAAGTTGTACGTCTGAGCGTCACATATCTCTACTACAAAAGAAATTTCATTTGGTGTACTATCCTTGAAGATTTTCCACATTAAGGGGAGACTTCATCCCTAGACCCCATATTTTTTAAAATCAAAATTATTAGAAAAATCCCTCCTGAACATCATAGTGTAATTATTTTTTTAAAAATTCTGAATGTTTTTAAGATACAAAAGACCCTGGCAACAAAAAGAAGTCAAATGTTCCTGGAGTCTAAAGGTAATTTCACTGACAAGGTAGTCAAGTGTATTAATATCACTTTTGTTTCAGTCGTTGCTGTATAAACATCGTCTTCCAATTCATCGTTTAAAGTTTATAATCATAAGACGTGTTTATAATAAATTAGTCGTAGATATTCACGAAGGTTTAGTGCGAATCGTGAGCATTGTTATTTGTGAATGGTTTATAATCGTTAGCTTTATCTTTAATTTGAGTTAATACAAGTATAAACGACTTGCCCTTGTACTGTATTTGTGAATAATCTGACTTATTCCTAAGTTGCTTTTGGAGAATAGTCTAACTTTTTAAACTAGTTAGATATATTCTTCTAGCAACGACAGAAACTTAATATGTTGGAGGTTTGAAACGATTTTACTAAATAATCGTTTCAAACTGTGAGAAACCACAATTTTCCCAATCTGCTTTTCCTAAAAAGAAACACCTTAGTTTATGCAAATATTAAACTGCCTTATCCTCCAGGAAAATAAAACCTCTAATCTACTAACATTGCGTTATAGGGAGGAAATATTATTTATTCGAAATCAAAATAATCTTGGTTGCATTGAGTTAAATAATCGTAATAAACTGAAAATTGCATAACATCGGCAAATCAATCAATAAATTACGTAATATAATCAACCTTTATATTAACGTGTATAATAATGTATAAAGCAATCGACGATTGTTTTCTTGTTGAGAAAATTTGTGGCTTATGTTTTTCTCTTGAGGCAATTTTGGTTCTAAAGTTTCTCTTTCGAAGGAAGCAATTAACTTGAGAAACTGTTTCTCACTGCAGACTTATACTGCAGTTATTTTGAATAAACTTTTCTGAATTTATAAAGTTTTAAACATTTACGCCAAAAAGTTTTTAGTTTACCTTAATCATTTTTTTTGATATATCAAGCTCACTGAAAAAATCTCTTTTCTTTATAAGCAATTAGTCGCACGTTTACTTCTTCTATAGCAAAACTGCTATAGTCAAACTTTCCTAAAAAGTTAACTATGTAATGCGTGTTCATAAATTACTTTATTATATATATATATAAAGTGGCGCTATATATATATATATATATATATATATGGTGCGGTTATACAGGTTGTTGGGATAACAGAATACAATATGGTTCATATACATATATATATATATATATATATATATTATATATATATATATATATATATAAATTTTTGTAACTATATTTGAATTTATGCAGACGAAAAATTCTTTTGCCTTATTTTATCTTCCACTGGGAATATATTTTAAACAGTATATTAACCTGAATTCTCCTTAGAAAGAAAAAAAGAACTTTGCTTATTAAAATTTAATTTTGGATTTTGCGTAGTTGCAATATTATTTTTTTTAGGGGGGAGGGGGTAGTTTTGCGGTTACAGTTGCATATAGTCTATTACTGTTTTTTTTTTTAAATTTGTGTATTTACCTTTAGCGTTTTTTGACATATTCTTGGGTTTTTCATTTTAATTTCATCATTCTTCGTTTCAGCAAAGCCTCTGCAAGTCGGATGTTGTCCGAATTGGAGGAGAGTTTGCAAGGGGATTTGGGGGAGAAAACGTGATCTCCCTCTCTGAAGGAGAGAAAAATAATCCTTACAGAAATTAAAACTAAGTTGTCCCCAATTAAAAGATCAGGAGCAGTACTTAAGAGGAAAATTACTCCTTTTCAAAAGCATTATTGACCGTTCATCCTATGATAACGACGATGATAATCAAATCATTTCTTTAAAGTTAGCTGACATAAAGCAGAAACTTGAAGTAAAATGTGTTAAATGTTAAATTGAAGTACTTATAAGCAAGTTCCCTCTGATTAATCACGATTCAGGTTTTATGGATGAGGAAATAATCAAGACTTGTCATTACCATATGTGAAACAAAACGTTGTTGCATATGAAGCCTCATAATGAGATATTCAATTTCGGCGCCTTCAATAGATTCTCGAGAGGGGGCGGTAACGCGCTCTGAAATGCAAAGAGTTTTCAAGAGTTTGGATAGCCGGAAGCAGGAAATAAAGATTCGTGCTATTAAGTGTCAAGAATTTAGAGAAGGTGACACATTTTTCCGCTCATTCTTGCTCTCGTTCCATAATTATTTGTGGAACTAAAGATGTTTCGGATACTGCAAAACTGCAGTACTTGAAATCTTTGCGGTCTGGTAATGCCCTAAAAGACATTGAGCAATTGCCCAACATTAATAGAGGTGGAACTTGATATTTTGAAGAAACTTTAATCTCGACGAATCGTAAATAATTATAATAGATTCAGTGTTTCACAAAATAGATGCAGCCCCTCTTAGATAATCGCAATCTTGAAAAGATACGAATGTTCATTTCAGAGGTCTGAGCGTATCTCCATGAGCTCAAGGAGTTTGAGCTTGATTTTTTTTGAAGAGTCGGACAATTGACATTTAAAAAGAAGAGCTCTGAACGTTATAATCAGATAATGTTTTACAAGCGAAAGTCTTCTAAATCATCATGTAATAGCTAGTACTTAAAAGAATGTGTAAAATCTAACCCGGGTAGCAAAAATAATGACGCGCGTAAAACCAAAACTGTTTGGGGGGGGGTTAATTTAATGCTTATACTTATTGTATATTTTGTGAAGGTAATCATCCTATGGTATCCTGTGGGACATATTCTTGTCCTGAAGCAAGGAAAGGCCTTTGTAGAGAGTTAGGTTTATGCTTCAGTTGCTCAAGTAAAAAGGATTTCGCGAATAAGAAGCGATTATTAATGAGCACGAAAATTTTATCCAATGAGAAGACTTTTATAATTGAACAATATTAAAACTTGATGTGCATGATTGTTATTCAAGAAAATGAAATTAATACGTTAGATTTAAATGCAGCTATGTTACTAGACGATATATGAGAAAATATTTTTCAAAATGGAATGAATTGTTAAGTTTCTTGCAACCATTTCAAATTAGTTTCATGCGAAAAGTGCGTAAAATAAACAATAGAAATTGGAGGTCTGAAAACGGTATAAGTTTATATATCTTTTCTTAGTCCTTCCTTTTGTCCAGAACAAAATTCACAGAACAAAGTGAAATAAATATATATAAATTATGGAATAAGACTTCCATGGCTCAATGACGTACATTTGAAATAATTTTTGTTATTCAGAGATACATAAATAATTTTTTATTTTTTCTTTTTTAATCAAAAGAATGACCAAGGGTTTTATTATTGTGATATCAAGAGTCATGGGGTCTCGGCCCTGCTTGACACTCATTCGTTACTTAATTTTCGCAGGCAGAATCTGAATATGTTATGCTTCTCGCGCATATCGTAGAGATACTGAGATATCGCAAGTGGACTAATGTATAGTTTCGCAGATATATATAGTTATGTATGCTAAGGTTATTGTTATACATATGATAGAAAGAAGAAAGGTTGTTGTTATACAGTTATTAAGGCTATGTATATGTTATGCTGATAGTTGTTGCATATATAAGTTATACATATTATTGGTTGCTATATGGTTGAAGCTCAAAAACGTATGTGTTTAACAAACGAAAGTTAAAGTAACGAACTAAAAAATATTTTGAGAAATCTCTTAATTTTTACCTTTTTTTGTAAAATAAGAATTAATATTTCTGAAAATATTTTGAAACTGATAGCATATATATATATATATATATAGAGTATATATAGCAAGTATAGCAAGATATATATATATATAGCATATATATATGTTATATATATATGCTATAAGGTATATATATATATTATTGTTATCGTCAGTGTCTAAAGCCGACATCATGCACTAGAGAACGGCAGTACCCCAACGATGGATTTGAACTAAGGAAAATTTATTCGGGTTTTATTTTATTTTTTTAGACACTTATTCGTCGGAAAGTTACATAAAACAGTTTCCCATTAAATGAGCTTCATGGGACAGTGAGGGACAGTCCCCCGTCGTCCTCACTGAGGGAGTGCCGGGTGGATATCCTCGACTCCGCCATCTATGGTTTTCATCCCATGGTATTCCATTGTTAAAGTGAATATCAAAGTGTAAAGGGAAAGAAAATTATCTCATAAATTTCCATCCACCTTCTTCAAGAAACTTAGTTTCCCTGACAAAAAACTTTTTAACCAGCTCTACACATGTTTGTTGACTTCCTAAATGGCACAAAGCCTTACTGAGTATAAAGCAAAAGATCTATGTCATCAATGTAATAAAAAAGTGGGAATTTTTGTGGTAATAAAAAGCCATATTATAGCCAAAATTCAGAAGTAGCTGTAGAATTTATTGTGTATTTCACTGACATCTGAAGAAGAATTTTTTCCTTTATCTCTTGAACATTCTACATTTATTTTTACATATTTCACAATTTTTTCACTTTTAAAAATAAGGTTATTAACTTGTAAAAAAATGCTGGTTAAATATCAATAATAACAACAACTACTGTTATGGTACCCACATTCATAATTATGCTTTACGTACTTTAGTATAATCGTACATGCCTTATATTTAAGCAAATAAATTGCCATAGCTCAATTTGTTATCTTAGTGGTGAAAGGGAAAAAGCAATATATAATCCAATTCTTTTTACTTTTCATCATATTTTTAAATTTTTTCCAAAATGATAAGTATCATTTTCGTAGTGCGAAACTCCAACAAGACTTTTTACATATATATATATATATAGTAGCAGCAAGTGAATACTAATTGTACCTTTTAACAAGGTTCAAAGGGTAAGGCCGTAAGGGTGATAACTG
>JABUQX010132113.1:0-15000 GCA_015478945.1 Trachelipus rathkii
CTTCCTTCCAGAAGTATTATTCCCTTTGTATGTCCCATTCATCCTCCTTCCAAACTGTTCATTTACCTCTTCTTCCTCCTTATACGCATATTTTCTTTTTTCCTCCCTATATAATTCCAAGCATCTTTCTTTGAAACTTCATCATTTGCTTTTAGTACATTCAACCACGCTTCTTTTTTACTTTTAACCGCTTGCATCACCTCTTCATTCCACCACTCACTGTTTGCATTCTTACTTCCTACTTTAGCACACTCACATACTTCTTTTGCACTTCTATCATTGGCTTCTAGATTCATTTTGTTTCAGCTTGTTCACATTCAACTGATTTACTTGCGAGCGAGCGTTCTTACATACTTATCCTTATTACCTTGTTCACTAAACTTCTCACTCTTAATTATACCCTCTTCCTTCTTATCACCTCCCTCTCCATCCAAGTCCCCACTAACTTAATTTTACATAGAATGTAAGACAATTGAATCCAGATGGAACCCATTTCTAAACACCTCTGATTTTAAACACTAATATATACTGCAACATCTCCTCTTTCACCAAACACAAAACTAACTATATTCTTTCAATTTCAGACACCATCCTCACCTTCCACACCAAACTCCAGTGGCACGCTCTGGATACCTTTTGTGTTTAAAGAAAGCATTGTTACACACACACCTCTCCTCACAGTGAACCATCACCTTCCCAATTCATTCTCATTTTCTCTCTCGACACCCCAAAAACCACCCGGTTACACTTACATCTCCTTTTTCGAACATACATAGAGACAGGAGAGCATAGCATAGCAGCAGTATATATATATATAAGTATATGCTACTGCTATATATATATATATGTTACATACATATATATATATATATATAATGTTTGGTATATATGGAGCAGGTGTATATATGAGGTAGAGGAAGAGAGAGATATATATGATGGTATATAAGTATATATGCTATATATTATATATATATATTATATATTAAGTATATATATATATATATATATATATATATATATATGTAGTTTAGAATTATTTTAATAGTACTACTTTTGTGTTGTGTTTCCTTCTTCGTTACTTTCAATTCTCCTTTCTTACTCAACTATTCTATTTTAGGTTCTATATCCAACTACGATGAATGTTTTTATTGCGTGACCTGAAGATTCTTTCTTCGACGACTTACACCAGCTAATGGTGGGGAGGCTAATAGGTTCCTCTTTCACCTCTGTGGAATTCATCGGCGGGATGCCGCTTAAAGTCTTTAGATATTGTCTACCTATTATTAAACCAACACAATGACGAATAAACTATTTTCAAGAGAGACCTCTCACTTCTAATATTATCAGTTGTATGAGAGGCTTCTTCAATTTTTATTTGAGAAAGCTGGCTTTTAGGAGTGAGGCTCACCTGATTTTGCAGTTTCTGGCAAACAATGAGCCTTATTGAAAGTGAATGAAGGGTAAAGAGAATTGAACATGTTATCATTGAAATGATCTATATTAAAAGTCACATGCCAAAATATAACTAAGGAAAATAATGATTACCAACTAATACTCATTCACATGACACCTGTCATCATCTACCACATCCATCCATATAATCTAAATCTGCAACAAAAGAAACACTGAATAAGAAAAATAGATAAACATAAAAAGACCTAGAAACATGCAAGAATAAAACACTTCTAAATTATTTCATAACATTCATTATTATATCAATTTTATTATTATTGTTATTCTTAAGTACTTCAACTGAAAATATTGATGATTATTATTATAATAATACTTATTATTATTACTTTTATAATTTTTAGCTATTAGTATTATTATTATTGCTATTATTAATATTGTCATCACACAAGGATTATACCTCAAGAGTTTCTAAGCATAGTTTCATTTTGGTAATGATTACATAAGACGTCTGATGAGAGATCCACATTTTCACTTTATTGTTCATCGGACAAATAGGAATATGTTTCACTTCATAAAAATCCTCTAGGATCATTTATTTCATTCCACTCACATCATATAAGCTGGAAAAGTTTAAGAATGAATTTTGTCTAAATAATAAAACATAGATTAATCATAGTATAGTATATATATATATATATAGAGATATAGTATATATATATGAAAGATATATATATATATATATAAAAATAGTATATATATAAATCAATCTATAGGCTATTTATATATAAATGTTAAATTTAATTAGCCTTTTGCGTGCGTTAATTTCTTTATTTAGATTTTATTTTATTTTAATAAACTTTGGGGACTTTTAAAAATTCTCTTGAAAATAATTTCACTTTAATTATACTAAGAGGCACGAACTGCACCAGTGAATTGCAAAGACGGAATGAGGAGTGCCCAAGCTCCTTCGTATGCTCGGACCTGTGGCTGTTGCATAGGATACGCAATAACTACGGGGTGAGGTACAGACCATTTAGGGACTTCCGCCTTTGTGGTATACTTGTGGAAGGAGGTGAGGAAATAGAGAGAAAAGAACAGGATCGAGCCTGTATGTTTCTTATGCCTGTTTGGCGTTGTTCAACCAGTGGGCGATCGTGAGAAAGAAATTACTTTTGGTTAAGAAATTTAAGGTATGCAGTCAGAATGGCACCATACTCTAAAGCTCTTCCTGCAATGGTTTTTTCCACGACCACAAAGTAAGCAAAATACAATTATCTTCACTATAAGGTTTAACCTCCTGCAATGAGAAATGAGAAAATGGGCTGCTGCTGAAAACCATTTTGGCTATTCTCTTACAGATAATTCATGAAGAATGAATGAAAAATATTAACTGGAAAAGAAAGTTTGAATCAAAAACCCTTTAATTAGTGTCACAAGTAGAAAAATGAATAAATGAAAGTTTCTATCTTAGGTTCCAAGGGAATTCTCCTCCCTAACGAAAGGCCTTGAAAGTAATTTTATGGAGAAAAACAATAATTGAAAAATGACAAAGACTGAAACCCACTGCGTCTATGAAGCAATCACACAGAGTGCTCCCTGCCTTTTTCCAAATCTTCAAAGTGAAGATAAATAAAGAATGAAAATTAGATATATAGCATGGGGATTATGTGTGGTTAAACTCACATTGGTTCTTCCCAAAAGATTATAAATTTCCTTATTGAATTTACTATTCCCTTATGCTAATTCCAAAAGAAACAAAAATGTTTCTCTAGCATATGATTCTCGGCAACTACTGTGACCTCAAAGATTTTGCATTAGTCAACGGTGATTTTTGAACTACTCTTCCTGGATTCTATTGGCCTTTAGTCACGACCAGTTTTTACTTTTATTTTACTTGGCCTAAACTTTTGGTCTGTTGTTAACGTTAATATTTAAAGTGTAAATCATTTACTGATTAATAGGAAACCAAAAATGTTATCGCCTAATTTAGTTAAAATTACTCATTTAATATTTTAGTTTACTTCATTCAAAGCACCATTTAGAATTAATAAAGTTTCTTAGAAGGCTTTACAATCATATAGTTATGTAAACAAAAACACATTATTATAAACGTGTTATTTTACTTATAATGGTTAATTAGTTTATTTTCAAGGTTAGTATTAATGATGTTAAATAAAACGTTAATCTAAGAACATTAGTATAAAGTTATAAGAAAATTATTTGAAAATGTTAATTGAGGGAAGGGTGGATCAAGATTCACCAAGCTTATTATTTCTAGCTTTGAATAAACCTGAGTCCATACACTTGAATATACTGGTTATATATATATATATAGTGTATATATATATATATAAGTTATATATAGGTTATATATATATATGGATATAGATATGTAATGACAGTAGAGAGGTAAAAACTTATGTTTATTCTTTATGCTGCATTCACTTTCACTTACAGTTGATTAAGCAGCAAGACCTAAGTTAAAACACATTAGTAAACTGGTTATTTGCAAAACCTTTTTTATTACCCCATGTACCTGACCCTCACATTTCTAGTATACTGCTCATGGGTACTATTAACATTTCAAAACATCCCTTTTAGCATTAGTATCAAAAGTTGGGTATGAATTCAATCTTAGACATGTTACATTGTGCTCACACTGATATCTATAAGAATGCAGTTAGTACATTACTAACAACACCAATGGTCAAGTTCAGGAAACTGTTAGTATCAAAGTTAAAATAAAAACAAAAAAATAGTACTTAAATAGCGCTATAAATCTATCATCTTCCCAATGGAAGTAAAAGGTTAACCTAAAATATTAAAAGCATCAATATATTTTTGAATTGGCAAAGTTTGTTGATGAGGCCGGTAGCTGTTGCTTTATTATTTTTTATCTTCTTTAAAAAGAAAATCTTTTCTGAATTAAACATCGCAATGAAATTGGGAAGATTGGGCTCCCCCTTCGGATGAACCTGTCGGTATTAATTTGATAAAAATAATGAAACAAAATTGGCAAAAAAAAAAAATTATTGTTAATTTTTTACCAGATGAAACCAAGTTTCAAGAAATGTTTACGTAAATTACGCAAATGTGATGTTAAATGTCTAAAATTCCGACTCAAAAACCGAAGTTAGTTGATCTATAGACTAAAAAAAAATCCTTACGCTAACCAAGTATCTTATTCGTACATAGAAATAATTAGAGTATTATACTGGCGGTTATCTTAAAAGTTAGCAGCAATTTGAATACAAAGCGATTTTTTTAAAAAAAAATAACTTAAAGTCTATATCATGCAAACGTAACTCTCCTAGCTTTGGTTCTTTCCATCTATTTTTCGTGGATATTGTTCCCCGGCAACATCCAACTACGTCGATAGCTAGGCTCATATTATTCGAGATCCCCTGCTCTTTATCTAGGCCTATTATCAACAAGGAAAAGAACTTTCAGCATTTTCTATGTTGGGCTGTCTTACCTCTTAACTCTCACTTCCTACATAGGCTTATTGAGGCTTAAGATACTAGAGATTATCTTCTTCGTATTTGCTCATGGCCTAAAAAGAAACTTTTCATTTCGGCCCAACATAGTCCTTTATCGATAGTACGTTCTTAAAATCATATTTAAAACAAGAATATGAACAAAAATGTCAATAGAAATATGAAGAAAAGTTATGTACTAGATTATCTACTGAGCTATTCGCCAACCCAACTGTTAAAACTATCTAACATGATTGATTGTCGAATATACATCCTTAAAGTCTATTTAAACAAAGCGAGAAACAAAGCCATTATAGAATGTAAAACTTATATACAGATCATTTATTGACCTGCCATCCTGGCCAACCCAATTGTTAAAGCCTTTCATGAACAAAATGACTGTTTAAAAGTGTATCCCTTGGGTAACTCATATTTAGTTAAAAATAAACAACTGCATGATAAACTATAGGCGAGTTAGATTATTCACTGTGGACTATCCTCTCCCAACTAATGATTATCTTTTGTCAAACCAGCCTTTGATCCTTGGGTTTTACCACCGAAGTGTTTCTTCCAATACTCCCTTTTTCATACTACCTTTAACCCACAGAGAGTGGATGCCAAACTGTGATAGCCTCCACAGCCTCTGAAACCTTTGGATCAAAACATGACTAAAATGACTTCTTTTAATTCTCCTGTTCCTGGTGAAGAGTATCTCTTCAGATATTTTACTCCTACCCAAAAAGAAATGTATTAGTTAGAAAGAACTAATTGCTGTTGAAAACTTATGGAACTTATCATTTCAGAATGGAAAAGCAGAAAATATATGATATTAAACTCCATTTAGTAGTCAAGCAGCCTTTTCTTCCAAAACTGAGAGGGAGTGCATGAGCCTGGTCGGTCTCAAATCAGCATGCACTGAGCTGAGGGAAGTGATCGATTTCCACCTCTGGTCCTCCACCCTGGTTCAGCCCACTCTGAGCTTCCGTCTGCCACTTTAGAAAAAGAATGTTTGACTACTCTCACAGGATGTAACTCAACCTTAAAACCCTCATACTGTGCTAAAATAATTCCTTCTTTCACTCACAAATTCTAGTGGATCGATCTGATCTATCTATCCTCCCCAGAGAATTGTTTGTTAGCTGTGTTTCAATGTTCTTCGAATGACCAAAAGATCAATCAACTGATGGGTCTGTTCCTGTAAATCCAAACTAATTAGATCTAAGAGGAATACTGTGTTGCCACCCTTCCTGCTGCTTGAACCCTTTCTTTAAGTGAATATTCCTTCAATGACAGGGTACTTTAGGATCATTTGGCTCCCTTCCCATGGCTTCATGGGTGATTATGATTCTTTTCCTTCCATCCTCCCTGTTCTTTACTGGTTTAGCCATAGTGTGCCCTGCTATGGTTCACACACCCAGATCCACTATGCCCAACCCTGATGTGATTTTGAGAATAAAGTTTGGGTTAGCAAAACCAACAAGACTTAATACTTTATGCAAAGAAAGCGAAGTTTACACCTATAGAATCAATTGACTATATGTTATGTGTGCAAATTGATTCTTTAAATCCAACTCATTGTATTACATGAAATAGTAACATATGTCTAAAATATTATAAAGATTCACCCAATCCACTGTGATATATGGTGCACCTGAAATCCTCTAACCCAAGCCAATTCATGTTTCTTAGATGCAACCATTATAAAATAACTAAATATAAGCAATTTATAAGGCCAAAGTCGTGCAATTTTGGTTCCTCTCGCCACTACTGCCACATTGGGTCAGCCCTTCCTGCTCTTGTGGTCTCCTCTTGTGGCGGTCATCACCACTTTTAGTCAACCGAAACAACACAGGGGCCTGCATTTTCCGGAATCCTTTATTCGGACTCTTCCACACCGTTCAAATCCTCATAAGGTTCTGGTCAATCAGTGGGCCCAAAGCTGAATTTTGATGTCTGTCCCCTGCACATCAGCTCTTCAGAACTTTAGAAACCTGGCCCACTTTGTAATGTCTCTGCCATTCAGAACTTCCACAACATTTGCCTAATTTTTTGTAATATTATAGATGAGAAAAAATTCACGAGGAGGTAAAATTATGCAAATAGTCATTAAAATGAATAAGTTGCAAAATAAACTATGACTTACGATTAACAAATTCCTTAATCCCAGCTAGTATCTACACAAGAATAAATGTTAAAGAATATCCTACAAAGAATCCTGACACTTTCAAATTTTCGCTCTCACTGGCCGACACATATATATATATATATATATATATATATATATATATATATATATATATATATATATATATATATATATAAACTTACATAAGTTATTTTGTTAGGGTATCCTTCAGGCTCGAAATGCGTTTTCTTAGCGATCTTTTCGGCATGATCATCTTCTCCTCTCTCTGAATCGAAGATTTACCGACACAGTGATTTCATTGCCTAGATTGAAACTGTGTTCTACCCTATTAACCTTTTAAAAGCGAAACGTAACTAAGGTACAGCTCCCTCTTCTAATCTTAAATTTCCCTTTTTATTATTAACCTTATTTCTCCTCTGAACCTTACATAATGCCCATACCTCCTTCTCTACAAGACGGTTCGATTTTTAATGAATAAAAAGTATAAAGAATACTGATAGGATTTTGGGCCTCTTTGCTTCTTTAATGAATTCTTTCTTGGCTTTCCACAGAGGGGAGAAATTAATTAATCCGATTTTTGATAAATAAAAAGTAAGAAAATTAAAATAAAATGCTGTTAGTTACTTAGGATTCTGATCCATCGTTTTTCATAAATTAAAGAAAAGTGCTATATGACCGAAATAATGTCAATTAAATGTCCGCAAAAATGACATATATTAATGATATATATATATATATATATATATATATATATATATATATATATATATATATATGAAATGATTAAATCTTATACGGATGTATAAAAATATTAAAATAAATGTTACATAAACAAACTTGAATTTTCCTTTTCTGAAATCTCCTGAGTCAATGTGAAACCTACTAATTTTCCTCTCTCTCTCTCTCCCTCTTAGAACGATCTGAATTATCCGATCTTCGGCTTTTTTAACAGATATCGATCTGGAGAACTAAATTGTCTTTCCTTATCTAAAATAGATAAAAGATTATTAGCAAAACAGTAAATATAAAACAAGTGCCTGTGCGCCGTGCGGACAGGTCTTACAGACATGCAACATATAGAGTATCCAGATCCGCAGATGGGGATAAACGAGACCTCTCCTCGGATTCCGACATGCTTCATGCTTTCCTAAGGCTTACAGTACACCATGGCAGATGGGATTACTACTATCATGAAGCCTTCAGGGTCCCTTTTGAGGTCTATCCGGGCCAGGGTTCCATCTTCTGTAACCCACCACCTCCGGGATTCAACTTAACAACTACAAAACTCGAACTGTTATGCTAGACTTTCATTATTTTAATGTTGGAAAAAATGTACTTATCAATTTCAAATCCTATTTTTCACTTTCTTATGACTCTAGAAATTTTATAAATTAAGCAAGCGAGTTTAAGATTTTAGATTAAAACTGGAAGCATTCCCATATATGAAGCGATATTACAAGTGGATACAGTTTTGTACCTAAGAGATTCCTGAATATGAAGGATACTATATATTGTCATAGCAGGTTTTTATATATATATATAGAGAGCAGCAGCAAATATATATATAGATATATGTATATAATATATATATATACTATTTTAGTTTTTTTTTTTTTATATAAAGTGTTTTTGCCTTCAAAACCCGTTTTTTGACTAATAATAATTACCTTTCTTTTTTTAAATGATAAAAATGGATTTACTACTTTATCTTGCAATTTACAAACAAATATATAAAGAAAACTAAGGAACCTTTTGTCCCTGATATTTTTTATGCATTTAAAATGGCTATGAAATGGTGATTAATTTAAAACTATTCTTAAGAGATTAGAATTTTACAGTTTTAAAACTTATTTACCACAGCATTATCACTACTACTACTATGTATACCTAAACATGCAAATACACCTACACATGCGGATAGGTGTACATGAGTATACCCAAACATATCTACAGCTACATACACAGACACATGATATGAGCATATATGAGAGATATGATAGATATATATTAGTTATATACATATGATATATATATGATATGATATATAAAGATTCGACGAAACCAACTCTAAATAAAATTTTCTGGGAAGCTTATGGTAGTTTAACCCTAAATGATAAAAACTAAATAACTGAACAACTGATCCTAAGCTTGATTCGAGGTATTTTGGGTTGCTTGTATATATATATATATATATATAACTATATATATACAAATATATACATACCCACTCTGTACCTTAACCCACTCCCTCTCTCCTTTTCATGCATTTAAATTTCTTCTTTCTCCGCTCTCTCCGTCCCCGCTCGCTTCCTTCTTCGAAATACCAGAGGGGCGACAGATTCTGGGGGGTCATACCTTTCTTCCAAGGTGTAGACTGCGGAGCCGGTGGCTTCATTATTTTTTCCTGTGGAAGGCTGATCAAAAGCTTCCATTACTTTCGTTTGAGGAAAACTATCTTTCCAAAATTCATCCAAAATCTGAAGCGGTATTTTCACAATCGTACTACCATAACATATCATTTGAAGCTTAAAAAGATTTATACTGATGCTTTCCGAAGAAAGTATATTGTTTCCCAAGAGCACGCTCCAATTATATTGTGTTATCTCGTGTATTAAAAATTTTGTCCGTTGAACTCTGTCTGTTAATTTGTAGTAGAGCTCCACTTGTCGATATTCTCGATAGTCTCTTGCATTTAAACCTCTCAAGCGATACCTGGATGGTCTACATAAGGCTATTGTGTTCTCTTCTCTTTGTAGGGCTTCAAACGCGGACCTAGTTATCAAAGAGACCGGTGCGGCGCAATCTAAGACAGCGGTGACCTTTACTCCTCGGTGGTCTTTCTTGAATGACAGTGTCATTTGACAACAATATTGCCCTGCCGCTCTCTGAGCCACTCTCTCTAGCCTCTCTGATTCTCCTGAGAGCTCACATACTGTTTGCCTTATAGTCGCTTCTTTCTCTATTTTTCTCTCTCGAGGTCGAACTGAAACTTGGGAAGGTAAAGAATTTACCTTTTCCATTACTTCTTCAGTTTGTGGGAGGACTGAGATGGGATTTGAAATAGCTTGAGACTCTTCCTCAGTCTCGGTTTTTTGCTCTTTCTTTTTTAACTTCACACATTTAAAAATCAATTTCGGCACTTCCAAATCTTCTCTCCCTTCTATTGAGACAACTTTCAATACTAATTTTGGTACTTCTTCTTTCTTGGGCATATTCTTCGGGGCTAGTTCTAGCGCTTTGGCTTCTCCGCTTGTATCTTCCTTTTCTATTTCCATATCAGTTATGGCTAGTACGGACATCTCTTCAATGTCTTCTGAATCCTCCTCCATATCTTCCATATTTTCTTCAACCAGATCGGTTTGGAGGGGAATTGCTCTCTCCATTTCTATAACTTCCTGTAGCAAAATTCCTGTCTCCAAACTTGAATTAAAATTTCTCAAGATTGCTCTTCTTAAGGAAGTATCATTGGTTTTAGAATCAATGTAATCTAATATCTTCGTTATTAGCATGTAATTGACCTTTTTTGCTTCGAACAGGCTTCCTAATGGCTCAATTAAAGCTAAATTTTGGTAAGTATCCATTAAACGTTTTATCTCTTGGATAAAGACAGGGAATGGAATGTTTCCAACACCTTTATAGCTTACGAATTCCATCATAGCTTCTATCGACGATTTAGTATCTGAAGTTGCATTTCTACCATATTGAAAAGGTGTTTCCCTGAGAATTGGCTTCACGACCAAACAAGGTTTTTCTGCGCTATTTTTACAATCTACTAATATCTGTATCTGAGACTTATCTTCTTTTCTTTCTGTGTTTTCCTTACAAACATTCACGGAGGCTATGGCTCCTTCTGAGCAAGGCGCGGTGTCCTCTTTTCCTCCTTCTTCTTCCTTTCTCTCCTTCCCTTGCACCGCTTCTTCCTCATTTTTTATTTCATCTATCGTCCCCTTGTTTACTTTTCCCTTCTCTTTCACTTTTTCTTCTTCAATTCGGACACACGTATCTCTTTTCCCTCCTTCGGGCGGTGTAGAGATAGCTTCTCCTTCAAGCGGGATTATTGTATCAGCGCCCCCTCTCTTAGGGTGTGACGAGATAATTTCCCCTTTTTGTAGGGCAGGTTCACCCACTACTGTTGTGGTACTACCCATCAAGTCTGTTTTACCCTTCTCCATCACCTCCGGAGCTGAGGGACTACACGACTTGACCTGTAATTCGTCCATCCTAACGATGCGTTAGTAAAAGTGAAAATAAGGTGGGTAAGTATGGTTAGTGGAGTTGCTGATAGTTAAAAAAATGAGAAAAATGGTTTAATCGGGGAATAAAGATTGATGAGATGCAAAGTCTATCAAAATTATATGGGCAAAATTATATGACATCAATTTCAATTAAAATGCCCCAAATATACTTATTTAATTCTCTTAATTAAAATGATAAATATTCTGCTTCAATTAAAATGAAAAAAGTGCTCAAATTCTACTTGATATAATAGTGATTGTTTATTTTTAAAATTCAAATCAAATTACGTTTATAATAAAAATTATAACGATAACTATTAAGCGATATTCCTTTTAAAACAATTTTTCTTTATTTACGAAGAGAAGAAAAAAGTGAGATTGAAAATCTTATTCTACTCTCAAGGTTATTCTCTTGTAAATAAAAACCAGCTGTAATTTAAACGTTCTCAATACCCTGCATATGAGCTTTCTCGGTACATGCAACTTTCAATACTGTATACATCTGATGTATATCAAATACCTAGATGGAGTGTACACGTGCAAGTACACATGTGCGTCCCTAGACACACACATATATATATATATATATATATATATATATATATATATATATATATATATATTTAATTTTTTTTTTATGATTTCTCAAATCAAAAATGTAATTTCCGAAATATTAATGCTCAAATGTGAAATTGACTGGTTGTTTGTGTTAATTATTTTTATTAATTAAGAAAGAATAAAAATTAATTAAAATGATAATTAGGCAAGAGCAGTCTCTTTCCTGCAATCAATTAATTACGTATTACAATAACTTTTCCAATCAATTCTCATTTGCGATAAAAAAGAAATCTAAAAATATAAGAGAAAGAATAAATTCCTTCTACTCCTTTTCTGTTTCGAAAATGTTTCTTGGCGAACGAGAAGTCATTTGACCTTGGCTATGTGAATGCAATAACAATTTTTGGTCAAGACGGCACGTCTCTCCTCTCGCTCTCGTTTGTGTACGCTGAATATGTGCACTCGTTTACGCACACTGAACCAAACTTATTTTACCTGATAGCCGTGGTGTAATATATATAAAGATATATATATATATATATATATATATATATAAGTATAGAAAGAGTATATATATATATTTTAAATATTAAATATACTTATTTATTTATATATTTAAAATAAAATGAAACCATTAAAAAATATTAATCAATCATGTATGTTTAAGTAATTTAAGTTTGATGTTTTGTTAAATTTAATTTTAAAACAAAAAATAATTTTAATAAGCACTCGCCTTTAAGTATCTGAATATTCAAAAAGAAAAAATGCTACCTTCTCGTTGCAGTGCGTCGGGAAAGATTTTTTTTTTCTTTTTCCTGCCGTTGGCCTTCGCTTGCTCGAGACAGAGTGGCGGCGATTGGGCGGGAAGTCTTGTTTGTGTCCTAGTGTATGCTGAATTTGTGTGTGTGTCTGGCGTTCTTCAACTTACGCTTTATAGGTGCACACAATCTATTTTTGTATAATATGCCTGTGTGTGTGTGTGTTAGGTATATATATATATATATATATATATATATATATATATATATATATATATATACTGTTCCTTTCCGACACGCACGAATGCAAAATAAAAAGGGTATTATAGAAATAATGATTAGCCTATCTACTTCTATACTCTCCCTCCTTTTACACACAAACAAACAAGCAAACCTTCTATTTAAATAGATATTTAATATTAAAATTAATTATGCTTTGATTATTAAATTTTTTGTTTTGTTTAATTACTTAAAATTTGTTGATATAAATATTTTTTTTAAAAAGATTGAAATTATTACTGTTCCTTTGAAATACTTGGGAACTTATCTTTCCGAATCTTTTTTCCTGGGGAGGTCTTTTTCTGTATTTCTGTCTGTCGGCGACGAGACTTGTTTCGACGTTGAAGTGATGAGGAAATGTTGATTTTTTGGGTTTTATGCAAAAGGGGTTTAGTTAATTTAGACGCCTGATCTATGATATAAATGTACTGTTTAACCTTTAATTAGCAAATAATTATCCTCTTTAGAAATTAATTTCTATATCTTTTCAATGACTGTTTTTTTATTCTAATATTTTCCAAACTACTACTTTCTAATCTGACTGCGTATTTCCATTTATTTGCCATTTCGCGGCAATCCAATTTCTCCTATTATTTGTCTGCCACTTCGACGGCCATCTTGACATCAGAAGATTCTTTTATTCACATTCTGGTAAGGGTTAGCCAGTGTAGTTTAGAATTATTTTAATAGTACTACTTTTGTGTTGTGTTTCCTTCTTCGTTACTTTCAATTCTCCTTTCTTACTCAACTATTCTATTTTAGGTTCTATATCCAACTACGATGAATGTTTTTATTGCGTGACCTGAAGATTCTTTCTTCGACGACTTACACCAGCTAATGGTGGGGAGGCTAATAGGTTCCTCTTCCACCTCTGTGGAATTCATCGGCGGGATGCCGCTTAAAGTCTTTAGATATTGTCTACCTATTATTAAACCAACACAATGACGAATAAACTATTTTCAAGAGAGGACTTTCACCTCTGAATATTATCAGTTGTATAGAGGCTTTCACTCTATTTGCGTTACTTTTTTAGGAGAGGTTTCACTCCTGATTTTTTTGTAGTTTGGCAAACACAGTCGTATTGAAAAGTAATGGAAGGTAAAGAGGAATGAATTATAAGCACATTAAATGATCTATATTAAAAGTCACAGTACAAAATATAATCATAGAAAAATAACGACAATTTCAACTAAATACCCATTCACACATACCCACATCTCTACCATCCATCCATATAATTCAAATTCCAATAAAAGGTGAAACATCGAATACAAAGATAAACATAAAAAAGACCTAGAACATAAGAATAAACATTTTCTAATTATTTCATAACATTCATTATTATAATAATTATTATTATTGTTATTCTTATAATTTTCACAATCAGTATTATTATTATTATTATTATAATAATTACTATTATTGTTATTCTTATAATTTTCACAATCAGTATTATTATTATTATTATTATTATTATTATTATTATCATTATTATATGGATTATACCTCCGCCATTTCTTAAGGTTTCATTTTGGCACTGATTTGAGGAGGCGTCTGGTGAGAGATCCACATTTTCACTTTATTGTTCATCGGACAAATAGGAATATGTTTCACTTCATAAAAATCCTCTAGGATCATTTATTTCATTCCACTCACATCATATAAGCTGGAAAAGTTTAAGAATGAAAGAATTTTTGCCCAAATAATAAATATTAATCATATAGGTATATATATATATATATATATAGAAAGAGTATATATATATATATATATACAATAGTATATATATGTAAATCAACATATATATACTTATTTTATATATATATATGTTTAAAATTATACGCCTATCGCGTGCGTTAATTTCTTTCTTTAGATTTTATTTTATTTACGTTAATATTTAAAAATTCTCTATAAAATAATTTCACTTTAATTATACTAAGAGGCACGAACTGCACCAGTGAATTGCAAAGACGGAATGAGGAGTGCCCAAGCTCCTTCGTATGCTCGGACCTGTGGCTGTTGCATAGGATACGCAATAACTACGGGGTGAGGTACAGACCATTTAGGGACTCTCGCCTTTGTGGTATACTTGTGGAAGGGGGTGATAGAGAGAAAAGAACAGGATCGAGCCTGTA
>JABUQX010132113.1:20000-22500 GCA_015478945.1 Trachelipus rathkii
TATAGTATATGCTATATATATATATATGTTACTAAAAGATGTAGAGAAAGAGAGTATATATATATGTATATATATATATATATATATAGTTACAGGCATATGTATGTTATATACATATATATGGAATAAAGTTACTAACTTACACGGAATTAGACTCAGATCAAAAATTTTCAGGTAGCATTCCATGATAATACAAATAGATGTTCTAGGGTCGAAATGAAATTTTTTTTACCTATGTTCTAGGGCAAAATTATATATATTATTTGAAAAAGCCATATTTTGGCAATGTAGGGGGGCCTGAGCCGACGGGGAACACAGGGGGACGTTTTCCATAGGGAAGGGGCGGAGGAACCCCCATGACACCCAAATACCAAAGAGCGGGGGTTCCGAGACCCTCCCCTGAGTGTGAGATAGTCCTACCCCAGCCCCAGCGCTTCGAGAGACCCCGGACTCCTGCATCGGTGCGTGTATGCACCCCTTGGGGTATTCTTTAATTACATTTTCCTTACTTAAATTTTTAATTTTACCAGGATTCCAAAATGTATTCCTTTTCGGTAGTTATTGTAGTTTTTGAGATATGATTGTTTTTTTTTTTTTGGAGCTTGTTTTTTTCATTTCGACCCTAAAGCGTCTATTTATGTATCGTAGAGGCTACCTGTGAAAATTCTTTTTTTTTGATCCGAGCTCCCGTTCCGTGTGTGGGCGTTAAGTAACTTTTACCTATATATATATATACTGCCGGATGAAGATTACTGCGGGGCCTGGGACATTTTGAAAATGTGGGGCCCTTTATATATAGTATATATAGAAAGAAAGTATACATATATATATATATAGTATGTTGGTTATATATATATATATATATATATATATATATATATATATATATATATATATATATATATATATATATATATATATATATATATATATATAGTAGTTATCAGTTGTCCTTGAGCTTCACAGAGTAGAGTTATCAATTCTCCTTGAACTTCACAGAGTAGAGTTATTAGTTGTCCTTATACTTCACAGAGTCGAGTTATCAGTTGTCCTTGAAGTTTACAGAGTCGAGTTATCAGTTGTCCTTGAACTTCATAGAGTAGAGCTATCAGTTGTCCTTGAAGTTTACAGAGTCGAGTTATCAGTTGTCTTTGAACTCGTCGAGTGAAGGTGTTGTGGCACGTTGATTCTTTAATAGAATGAGAGAAAAAGTAAATAATACTGGATGAATTCCTATAATGTGATGAATTTAAATTACATTTGCAATCGTTTAATTCGAGCAGAAATTTAAAGAACTTCAAAGTATGATCCTAGATAGTTTTCTGTTTTTTAAATAATTGGTATCGCCATACTTTAAAATACAAGATACCAACTTTAGTTCTGACTATATTCCCACCAGAAAAACTACTAATTACTCTGAGGCAAGTGAACACAAACAAATTTATTGATATATTATCTTAAAGAATTTATTTAGAAAATTTGAAAATGACACAAAGTTGTGAAGTACAATACACACATTTTAATATTGTTTTGAACCAAGTGTTGGAGATTTTATTAAAGATCGAACCACTATTCTATACTCACGCGGAGTTCAATCGATGAACATCATCAAGGTTGTCGTCCGTGATGCCAATACAGAGAATTGGATGCGTCATTCTCAGCTTCATCCAACATGTTATTCTGCAAATCCATAGTTATAGTTTTGAAATTTTTAATCCTTTAATCCTAAAGTTTCTTCAAATCATAAAGTTTCTTTAAATCAGGCACGAGAGAAGGAAATAACAACATCCCAGTAAGTCAGCTCCCTGATTTGTCTTTTTTCATTTGTGCCCATTTAGAATTGGCAGTATCGGTGATGTTACTACTATCAGGGATTGGTGGTCAAATTGTACAATAATAATAATAATAATAATAATAATAATAATAATAATAATAATAATAATAATAATAATAATAATAATAATAATAATAATAATAATAATAATGATAATGATAATGATAATGATAATGATAAAAATAATAATAATAATAATAATAATAATAATAATAATAATAATAATAATAATAATAATAATAATAATAATAATAATAATAATAATAATAATAATAATAATAATAGTAATAATAATAATAATAAATAATTCAGCGAAGGCAGTATCGGCGATGCTACTATTAAGAAGATGGTGATCATATTGTACAATAATAATAATAATAATAATAATAATAATAATAATAATAATAATAACTAATAATAATAATAATAATAATAATACTATAACAATAATAGATATCCAGCTGAAGGCAGTATATGCTACTATTAAGAAGATGGTGATCAAATTGTACAATAATAATAATAATAATAATAATAATAATAATAATAATAATAATAATAATAATAATAATAATAATAATAATAATAATAATAATAATAGTAATAATAATAATAATAAATAATTCAGCGAAGGCAGTATCGGCGATGCTACTATTAAGAAGATGGTGA
>JABUQX010132113.1:32500-35000 GCA_015478945.1 Trachelipus rathkii
AATAATAATATTATAATAACAATAACAATGATTAAATACAATAATAATAAGTATAGCTGTAAAACATAACATTTGAAATAAATTAACGCAGTAGTTATATTTAATGATAGTATGTTTTACCGACTTTTTTTCCTATTAAGACTAATAATAATAATAATAATAATAATAAATAATATATAGCAACATAATTAACAATTACAAATCAATTATAATAATAATAATAATAATAATAATAATAATATAATAATAATTAATAATAATAATAATAATAATATAATCATAATAATATAATGTAAATAATAATATAATAATAATAATAATCATAATAATAATAATAATAATATAATAATGATTAATAATAATATACAATAATAATAATAATAATATAATATAATATAATAAATAATAATAATAATAATAATACTTATAATTAACATAAATAAATAATAATAATAATAATAATTATATTAATAATAATAAATATAATTATAAATTATAATAATAATAACTAAATAATGAATCATTGCGACAAAATATTACAATCTAAATCAACAATTCCTATTTATAATCCATAATTGCAACCTAAAATATCAATAATTTCAGACAATAATAATAGCTACAACCTGCTTGCAACAATCAAAAATAATACTAATAGTAATTAATAATAATGATAATAATAATAATAATTATAATATAATAATAAAATAACAAATAATATGATAAATGATAATGATAATGATAATGATATGATAATGATAATGATAGTGATAATGATAATAATAAAATAGTAAGTAATAATAATGATAATAATATATGATAGTAATAATCAATATTTAATTTATTGAATAATATTCACAATGCAGATAATTATAACAATATCAACAATAATAATTATCTTTATAATATAATAATAATTATAATAAATAATATAAGTAATAATAAAATAATAATAATAATAATATAATAAATAATAATAATAATAATAATAATATATAATATCATATAATTAATAATAATATAATTAATTAATGATGTTTGAAGTGTGGCTGAATTAGTTTTCATTTAGTTTTACGTGATTGGGCGAACTCTCTTTAAGTGCTTTTAAACCCATTGTAAGTTTTGTCCCTTTCAGAAGCCCATTTTGTTCATTTAACTTAGTAGTGTGTCATGTCATCATGTAATAAGCTTTTGTGAAATCTAAATAATATAGCAGGGAGGAGGTCCTTTATCATTTCTACTATTTTCTGTCAAAGTTTTTTCGGTTACAAATGAGGGCATCAGCAGTTGACGCTCCTTTTCTAAAATCCAAACTTGCGAATATAAGAATATTATTGATATAAAATCATCTGTTAACTGTTGAAAACTGAATTTCTCAAATTTTTACTTAAATCGTCTTCTGTATAGCTATTGGTCGTAATTTTTTTGCTAGGCAAGGTCTCCTTTTTAGGTATAGGGATCACTTTTGCTATCTTGAAATATATTTGGAAAAATTCCTGTCAAAATGTTCATTGAAACCAAGTTTTTAAAGGGCTGTGCAATAATCGATACAGGGTGTTCAAAGAATGTGATTGGGGATAAATGAACATCCATTTTTTGCTTTTTTAATCCGGCGATTACCTTTTTTACCTGCGGGACAGTGATGGGAATGAAGTTAAAGGGAGTTTCCAATGCTGGGAGGCATTGAAAGTTTTCAATGAGTTTGACTTTGGGGGTTTGTTCTCTCAGATTTGCTTACGATTTACGAAGTATCATCAATCTTAGTCCGTCGCGATCTTGTTTTGGTTGTTGCTTAACTGATTGTTTAAATTCAGTTCTTTTATATATTGTGAGTTTTTTTTTTGTTTATTGTTGATTTAATTTTTTGTTTAAACCCCCAGTGGCCTTCGAGTTTTGTTGCAATCCTGGAATTTGTTAGAGTAGTATTTTCTCTTTGCTTTCTTAAAAACTGCCTTTAATTGTTTATCATATGTGTTATACACTTGGAATGGTATAATAATAATAATAATAATAATAATAATAATAATAATAATAATAATAATAATAATAATAATAATAATAATAATAATAATAATCATAATAATAATAATAATAATAATAATAATAATAATAATAATAATAATAATAATAATAATAATAATAATAATAATAATAATAATAATAATAATAATAAAATTGAAATTGAAAGTGAAAATGAAATGAGAAATTCAGCCAAAATGTTATAAAATTACTAAATTTACAAAATATATTAAAATGTGTATGTTATTAGTTTTATATGCTCAACATTAATAAAAATAACTGCAAGCATGATGTAAAGATAATAACTATGCTAATAGTGCTTGATGTTATCCTACCTATTTAATTCATAACATTATTACCCAACAATGACAATACATATTCATTAACAAAAAACTTTAAAACGAGGCGTTTCAAACCCCTCCAAAAATGCTATCAAGCCTAGATAATCTTTTCAGCCATCCGATGATCTACATTACAGATAAAA
>JABUQX010132113.1:37500-42186 GCA_015478945.1 Trachelipus rathkii
CTTCTCGATTTTCGAGAAATGAATAAACGGGCGGCTGCGCAGCGAAGAATACTTTGTTCACAGTAACAAATCTTTTTAACAAAACATGTGTCGGAAATGGCCTGCCAAAATTTTTTATTAATATTTTAGTTAACTTTATATTAAGGATACTAATATATCGTATCATTTCATAAAATATATACATATAAATATAAGAGTATTGCTTACAATTGCCAGCTGATCCGACGGGCGCGCTCGGCCGTTTCCAGGTACTAAAATTTCCTGTTCTCTGATTGGTTAATGTAATTTTTTTCAATTCGAAGCGTTTCCGAGTCGATTTTGCACACGGGCTGCAACTCGTCTTCCTGTAACGCAAGCTTATTTTCTACCTTAAAACTAGTCTGATTTAACAAGTACAGTTCTCTCTAGAAAGCATCTGTCATCTTTGTTCATATCCATACTGTGAGCTCTTAGTTCTGCAAGCCAAAAATTTGGATAAGCGGATAAATAAATTTATTAAGTAAAATAGAAATATATATAGCTGCGTTTCCAGAAGCCCGAGTGCAGGCCGTGTGCAAAATCGACTCGGAAACGCTTCGAATTGAAAAAAATTACATTAACCAATCAGAGAACAGGAAATTTGAGTACATGGAAAGCGCCAAGCGAGCCCGTCGGATCAGCTGGCAATTGTAAACAATACTCTTATTCTTATATGTATCTATGGGGGGCAGGGGGGCACTTGTCCCCCCCTAAATCTTGGCGAAAATAAAAAATTGAACCTTATATTTTTGTCAGACGACGTTTTAAGGGTTTATTAGTAGGAAAAACTGAAAAAGATACATCAATCGATAGATAATGAAGTAGTAATTTTTAATTACAAACACGGTATTATTATTATATATATTATTTATATATATATATATATATATATTAATATATATGATATATATATATATATATATTATATATATATATTTTCTTTCTTTTTTTTCTAACTCTTCCTTCCCAAGACTGGGAGTAAGGTGCGCTACAAGCATCGGAAAAGGAAAGCAGAAGGAGAATATGACAAATGTCGAAAAGAAGGCCCAGCCTTACCACCCCCTACCCTTGACTATACCCTCTACAGCCTCAATATATATATATATATATTATATTATATATATTATATTAATTAATATATATATTATAATATATATATATATAATATAATATATACTATAATATATATATATCCCTCAACCTTTGCCACCCTTAAAATGAAATCCTCCATGTTATTTACTTCATGCCTACTGTTATTATTATTTAGAACACATACGATATATTAAGTATCCTTAATATAAAAGTTTTAACTGAAATATTAAAAAACTTTTGGCAAGCCATTTCCGACACATGTTTTGTAAAAAGATTTGTTTGTAAACAAAGTATTCTTCCGCGCAGCCAGCCCGTTTATTAATTCCCGAAATCGAGGATTTAACAACGGGCGCCTGACTGTGACGTTACGTGACATAGAAGTGCGAAAACGGGCTCTGGAAACGATGCATGTGCTCCTGTGTGCCCGCCCGTGCTGCAGTCGGGCTGGTTTCTGGAAACGCAACTTATATAAAATTCTACGGGTCTTCAAAGTTTAAAAAAGCTTTTTTTCAGAAGCGGTAAACGTGTTTGACAGGATAGAGATGAGCGTTTAACTCCACAACATGCGAAGAGCACTTATTTTCCACACCAAACATTTGCAAAATTCAAAATAAATTCATTTTAAGTAAGAAAATTATGGATTTGTTTTAAAAAATTTTAAAAATTTTTTGCTTAAACAGTTTTGTTAATATTTTGTTTTGTAGTATAGCCTTCTACTTTAAGTTTAATCATCTTTCAATAATAATAATAAATAATAAAATAATAATAAAAATAATATAATAATTCCTAAATAATAATAAAAATAATAATATATACTAATAATAAGTATAATAATATATAATACCCTGTACAAATTATATTTATCCCCAGGTCTAGATTCTAGAGCAGGATTTGGAACAAAAAACTTGATCAAATATTTAAAATCAACTGATTTTTTTTTACGTATTTTTTTTTTATTAAAAAATCATTTTTTTTTTTTTTAATTTTTTAGACCACTTTTTTTCTAAAATTAATAATAAATCCTAGCTATTACCTAATTCTATAATAAGTATATTTCATCCTACATAATAAGTAAATCTCAATCGTTGTTATTTCAAGTCCATTTTTAATGAAAGAATAATAAAATTAGAGTACTCAGATATTATACAGTATATAAAAACTATATATATATATATATATATAATAAATATATATTATATATTATATTATATTATATATATATATTATATATATATATATATATATATATTATTATAATATATATATATATATATACTATATAAATAATTAAATAACTTAATTACTAAATAATTATATTTACCAAACTTATTATTAATTAGTAATATTGGATTATTAACTAATTTTATAAAAATAAATTAAAAAACAATTTGTGTTTAAAAAAATAAAAAATCTCAAAAAATCAAAATATCCCCACCCCGTTCTAGAGTATTAAAGCTACCCGTTCGCGGTGAACCTATTGTTTCATATTTAAAGGTTTCGAAGTACAAGAGTCCGAAGGTCATTTTATCATGAATCATTTGTTTCCATACAGTCGTCCCCTCGTAGAACCGCGGTCTTAATAGGAACGGTCGATCTTGCTATCCGCGGTTGCAAAAAGATATAAAATTAAACTTAAAATTACAAATTACAAAAATAAAATTAAATTTCTGTAATCATAATGTTCAAAAATAAAATTACAATTAAAATGAAAAAAAAATAAAATGAAAATAATACATACACACATATGTTAAGATAATGAAATGAAAAAGGAAAAAAAAGAATATTTATGGTGAGCTAAAACGGCAAAAGCGTCAATTTACCATAACGATGTTTTCTAAAAGAGCCAGCCCAATACAACCTACAGATTCTGGACTGCCTTCATCTCTTACACCTTCAACTTCATTTACAATTTGAAAGAAATATTTTTGTGCTCAATTGGGCTACACTTTGATAATTTTATTCTCAGCTTATTTTCTCTAAAAGCAGTAAACAATTTTATCCCTCCAAATTTTTTAAAAGGGTTTGTACATTGTATATTTTTTCATTTAAAAACTAAAAAACTTTTTTGCTCATTTTAAGATATGTACGAGTCTGTACTGTAATGTATAATACTCTACTAAATTAAACTAGTCATAAAAATATGTTTAATATACTGTCTGTAAATAATTGCATTGCAAACTTTTATTCAATTATTATTAGGATAATAAACATACTGCTGCTTTTTTATTCACCTTATACAAAGATAAAATTTTAAAATTAATGATTTTTAAGGGGGTTTAAAGTTATACGCTATATTCGCCTATAACGCGGGGGGTCAGGAACCTAACCCCCGCGTTCTAAGAGGGACGACTGTATATCAATTTTAATATTATTTTTTATGCATAATCAAAACTGTGTAAATGACAAATCAATTGGGCTGAATTTATAAGAAAAGACATCTTTGAAAAAAAGTAGAAAGTTTTCCGCGCTTAGTCTTCCGGCTCGGAACAAGCTAGTTCGGCCGGAAACCGAACTTCCAAAAAAATCGAGGTTACGGCGGAAGTTTTCCGGGCCGGAACTCGGTTCCGTACAATCATCATATACTATATATATATATTATATATAATATATATATATATATATATACTAATATATATATATATATATTCTATATATATATATAATATATTAATATATATATTATATATATATATATATATGTATATATCATATATATATATATAATATAATCTATATATATATATATAGTATATTATATAATATCATATATATATATATATAATATATATTTATATATAATATATATATATATATATATATATATATATATATATATAAAATAATAAGATATAATATATATATAATATATAGATATATATTATATATATATATATATATATATATATATTCTATAGTTATATATATATATTATATATATTATATCAGAGGCGACTCCTGCACTCGTGCTACTCGTGCTCAGCACGAGATAACATTATGAAACTATCTATTTTTGCAAATTTAATAATGTTACGATAATTTTCTTCATTTTTTTGAAAATTAAATTACATTAATAAATGTAAACAGATTATGCAAAATTAAAATGAAAAAATATTAAGTCTAACCCCTATTAAATAACGGCTTAAACCCATAAAAATGGAGGCACGCTCATGCCCAAATCAGATGAGCGGGGATCGCGGACCGGTGTCCTGCTTCTGAATTTACAACTACAGAAAATTGCGTTTATTCATAAAACTGTTTAAGCCAAATAATTGTTTAAATACTTACATTTCAATAATAATTTTATAAACAAATAAATATTTATTAAAATAAAAAATTAATTAAAAAAAATACTAAAATACTTAACAATAATGGAGGAAAAATTATTAATAGTCTATTACTAATCTATTATTATTATAAATATTATCGTTAACCATGAACAACCAAAGAAAACGTTTTACATAAAAAACGTTTTAGCAGGAATATCTCAAGTATTCTATATATACGTATTTATGATATATATATTATATATTATATATATATATATATATATATTATATTATATATATATATATATAA
>JABUQX010132114.1:0-30000 GCA_015478945.1 Trachelipus rathkii
GGCAGGTTTGTTTTTGGGCGCATTCATAGCTAACTATTAGATAAAAATCTGAGCCTTGAATATAAAGTTGTGGAAAACAGATGCTAATTATTAGTATTTCTACGTCTATTTATATAATTTTGGTTGTTTTGATGCTTATATGCTAGGTCTCATCAGTTAATTTCAAGACGGGAGCTATAGTTTTATTTGCCTATCCTCCTGGTATTCCTCCTTCCGGGTAGCTTTCACTCTATATCTATTATTAATTCACCAAAAAACATTCAGTAAATGGTACTAGCAGTGATAGTTGTAATATAATCTCTACTCTTCATCTATAGTTCACTCAGTAATTGCTGGTAATTTTATTGTAGCGGCGGACAAATAAGAATTGGGGATAATCTCATTTAAGGAATAAATAGTATATAATAATATATATAAATTAATTAATATATATTTTATAGTATTATTAATTTAATAATTTATATATGATATGTTGTCATATAATAATAATTAGATTAATATTAAGTATGTAATAATATGTATAATAAATATGATAAGGTATAGAATTATATATTATGAGACTAATTGTCAACTGCTGTATATGATGAATTCTAGATATTAATAATGTAATATTTATTTTTATTTTTAATTATATAATATATATATATTTTATATATTGTATTATTATAATATAATTTTATTTTTATATTAGTTTTATTTATATATAATTAGTAATTATATTATATTAAGATTATATATTATATAATTGATAATATTTTATGATATATATTAATATATAGTTAATAGTACATAGTTAGAAGTAATTAATAATTAGTATATTATACTTAATATTATATTATTTTCATCAAATTTCTTATATGTAATATTTTTAGTTATTTAATCTATGATATATATATCTTTAGTATATATGCTATATAACATTTATAAATGTTTTGGACTTTCGGTTATTTGGTATTGGCAGTATCCATAGGACTTCGGTGAAGTGGAATAGGGCTGGTCTAAGCTCTAGGAAGTATATTTAAATTAATAGTCAAGAAAACTAACCTTATATAGTGGAATTAGTGATTTGTTGAGGATGGGAGCAGCTCTGAGGAATTATTTTGTATTGTAGTTAAACAAAAAATTTGCCATTTATTTTTTATTTATGTGAAGTGAACTAATTACAATAAAATTTTTAGTTGGTAGCTCTGAAATTTTATTTAATAGTTAAGTTCTATCAGAGGAGCTGCATATTTATTTTGATGCCTAGTGTTTTTTTTGGAATTTGATGACATTTATATTTCAAATTTTCTTTCGATATTTAATTATAATGGGAGGTGATCTTGATGACTTTCTTATGTTAAACTTCATAGCCCTGAAGACGAGAAGGTGACTATTTTGGGTGTGGGTATTTGGGAACACCTATAATTTTTTTCATCATATATAGTGTTGATAATTTAGAGTTAGATATCTACATAACATATTTGTAGAAATATGGGGTTGCGATAAATAGGATAATAGCAAGCCGTAGAACGAATTCATGCTCTAACGAAGGTATGTTTCGGTGAGTTTTCGGGAGGGTGACAAAATTTTTTTACGTAAGATGCCAAAAAAAAACCGGGCTGATTTTTGGATTCATTTTCGGATTCATTTCTGAAAGATCGCAGATATTTAGAAAAAAAACGTTGTTTAATTAAATATCTATAAAATGTATGGACGTTGCACGCAAGGCCACGCATCGCGTGAACTCTCAGATAGATAGAGGCGGGACGGTTGGAATGTTCTGGACGTTTTTGGTGACGAAGATTGTGCGGTAGTTGATGTTGAGAGGATTCTTATTAATCATAATTAACCCTTTTTATATATGAAATTATAGAACAGTGAATGGAAGAGTTAGAGCAATGTTGAGGTGAGGCGTGCTATATCAGGAGTTAACTGGAACACCCTAAGTAAATACGCAAAGAAATTTACTTGGATATCTCAAGTGTCTTGATTTTTTAGTAACAAGGGAGTTAAATTCAATATATGATTTTCCATCAACCTTTTTAATATCGGGCACAATATTAAAAGATAAAGGTTGAAGTTTTTATTTATACTAAACGAAAAAATTAGCCGACGATCAACAATTTTGCAGTCATTTAATATGATATAAATAGTAAATTAGTTTTTAATGAGGAGACTATGAATTTGGAACTCTGTAGGTGGGGTAGACGCTGGCCTAAGAGATCATGTCTACGGGCCGTTTGTTTGGGAAATATAGATTGGAAGGGTAAATCGAATAAATTGACTCTTTGGGTGTCTCGTTCAAAATGAGTAAATAAATAATGAAAAACAAGTTATAATTTTTAAGACAAATCATAGAAAAGTCGGAGTTAAAACTGGATTTTTCATGGTTAACAAGAAGAGGGAAAATAATTCGGGGAGACGGCAATATGGCACACGCACGCATATGTTATAGGAAGACTTTATCTTTTATTTTAAGTTACCCTACACATGTTTATATTTTCAGATTCTTGATGTGAGTAGCCTATCATATTAATCGTCTTTCACCTGCCCTAATTCGAGGACTGCTTTGT
This sequence comes from Trachelipus rathkii, assembly GCA_015478945.1. Classification (NCBI taxonomy): domain Eukaryota; kingdom Metazoa; phylum Arthropoda; class Malacostraca; order Isopoda; family Trachelipodidae; genus Trachelipus; species Trachelipus rathkii. The sequence goes on from JABUQX010132114.1 coordinate 2,556, forward strand.
ACCGATGAGAGGGGAAATATTGTATAGGTCCAATTCCATCGAGCTATTTATAGGCTGACCAGTGCGGAAGACCAAGCGGGGGCAGGTTGGAGACATGAGACCCGATATCTTGTTCTTTATAACTTACAGGGATATGGTGAATAGTAACAGAGAATGGGTGAGGCTGTATGACTATTAGTGGCAGGTAGAGAGTGTAATCTGCGATATTACTCTAGTTGATCAAACATGGTGGAGGTATATTTGACAGCGGCTCTAGCACCTAAAAAACACTACGTGATAGGATAAACAATTTCCAACGCTCACAACATAGGAAGTGAGTTGGGCGAGGAATAGAGCGGTGAATGTGTGTTCAATTTGATGTCTATTTTTTATGACACAGCTGGATTGAGAATCGAGATGCGAGGAAATGATACGCCTATTTTTTGGTGTGCTATCTCAGCGAGAAATCACAGATGGCCGAAATGGGCATGAGAGAGGCTGAAGTAAGAGAATGGGCGTGCCGAATTGTGTTTTTTTTTGACCTTACTTATTCTCACTCTCGCGCAATTTTCTTTGGCGTGAGATATCGTAAAATCAAACCATGCCAATGCAAGGGCGGACTCGAGTGCTTGGGATGTTCTCACAGGTAGAGCCGCGCACCGGGATGCAATTGAGGTTTATTCGCGTCTATGATGGAGTTATATTCATTATGGTGTATGATTGTTGTTGAATATATGTTTTAAATTGTGTTGCGCGCAGACGCGGTTTCTTCGCAACGCTCGCAAGCACAAATTGGGAAGATGGTGTAGCTGTGTAGATTGTGAGTGAGGGGGCAAAAAGTACTTCGGAGTGAACTCTTGGATTTGCTTAGAGCGAGGTGTAAACCCCCGGGATACTCGGCAAAAACTATTATTCTGGTGCCTCAACGACTTTGTAGGCCAATATATAAAAGGCTTGGAGAGACGACTTGCGCACAGGTGCCTTGTGGGCGCTCGGCTCTGGGACATGCTATGGCTGTCCTTCTTTGCATCGTGCTTTGTTTGGAGTATCCGCACAACGGTTGCCGGGGAACTTCCGGATGTGCAAGTATGGCGTTCTTTACTGCGGGTTAATCTTAGTCCCCCTCCTGTTGGCTTAGTGAGTTGCCTTGAGAACTTACATCATTGAGGGATCATATATATATTTGTTTTGCACATGATGAATCTGCCTACAGAGTTAATATATACGAGATAGCATTTTTCCCCGATTAGCAGTAGACGCTGGGGATGCGCGATTATAATGGTGAGTATTGAACTGTGTATTCGAGCTTACACACGTATATATAGCTAGCATTCCAAATATTTTTTGTATTTTGTCATATCTATCTTATTAGATTGTGATAGAGTTAATGTATGACTACGGGATATATGCGGTAGTCACTTTATACTCATATAACGAACTTTAAGTCATATTGAGATTAGTGATAGTTGTCGCTACCCTATCTGGAGGCTAAGGGTTGTATGGACTGGTTCAATAGCATCCGTATACCGTAGCGTGGTCTTAGTAGGTTTATATTAATTAGTAGCTTAGGTACTACTGAATAGGCTATATTATAAGCATATATAATTATATATATTAATATTATATAGGCCGCTCTAACTGGATACCGTAGTAGCCTTATATAACGCGTACTTATCCGCTATTTTTATATAGACTATCATATATAAGATTGCTGTCACTATAATTACTTGTATGTAGCTAGCCTGGCTAAGCTATATGGTTATTATGTAGTTGCTATCTGATATATATAAGTATAGGGAGTGCTAACGGGATCGTGTATTTCCTGTCGGTAAAATGGGGGAAGTTCAAATCTTCTTTTCCAATGTGGGTTTTCCAAACATAGTTGAAGTCCTTTTTGCCAAATTTCCACTTTTTGATTTCTCTCAAGCTCACAAAATAATTGATAAAATAAAATTAATCTTCCCAATACGCAATCCGGTTTTATTCTAAAGAACGCTGAGATAAAAAGAGAAGTGGCCATGTTGACATAAGCGTGTCGAATATGGCTTGTTGAGGTCTTTTGACTTTTGTTAAGACAAAATCAAGGATTTGGGAAATTTTTTTTGGGAGCAGAAAGGTTCATGGAAAACTTTATAAATCGCGAGTTTGTTCCGCAACAGCTATTGCGTTAAGGCACTTCAACAGGTATGCTTCTCTTTTACTGTTCTAGTAGAATGAGAAGATGAGGATACCATTATACGGGAAGTCGGGGCCTGAAGCAATTTTGTCGAGATAAACAAATTTCATTGTCCTAGCATATAGTCGAAAGAAATTTGTATTGTGTTCCGTAGGCATAAAAAAAAGTTACCGGCAGGGGAAAAGGCGTATCAGCGTGGCTCGATTATTTTTTGAAGGATGAAATTGCAAGGAGTTGCAAGTCCTTTGTCGGCCCTCGCCTGCTCTATGATGAATGTTGCTTTTATTTTGTGTTTTTTCTAAAGCTCTATATGTGCAATGGGCTAAATATGTAAGAGTGCACTATGGAAACATGTTATTAAAATACTAGATTGTCTGTTAGTTATATACGATTTGATTGATTCCTAAAAAACGACTGTCTGGGAGCCCAGATTAATCGACGAGAATATTTTGCGTTGACGCCGCAACGCTCCAGGTGTAACTATCATAGAACTCTATAAGGAATAGAAATGTGATATTGAATTATTCGGTAAAGAAATCAAAGTCTCAAAATATATGTAAAATAAATATTTTTCTTAGTTCAAATCCAGAAAGGGAAAAGAGGCTTTTCCTTTCGAAGCAATATATTGTCATTACTAAGATGTGCTTGGATAAAAGATAGACTGAGTTAATTTTCATAAACTTTTTTTAGTTTTTAAATAAATTACCATTTTTATTTTATTGAAAGTACATTTGTTTTTTTTATATTTGTTTTTTTTGATATTTCCTTTTTTCTTCTTTTTTTTTTTTTCTCTGTTTGCTCTTTTTTTATTTTTTTGATTTTTTGTTCTTTCTTTCTTTGTTCCGCTCGGTCTCATTTACGGTTATTGACCTTAGCGTTCGTACGGTATATTGATAACCATGATAAATTAGGCTTGATTAATAATGAGTATAGGTTAGGATATTAGGGGTACTAGGCAGAGTTGACTTATAGTTATTTTAATTGATATAGAGTGATAGTCATAAGGTATGGTGAACCCCCTCCAATCAAAAACACTAACTACTAATATATTATATATCATATATAGTATAATATAAATTACTATATATATATATTAATATATGATATATTATATGTATTAAAACTAGTAATCATAATATATATGAAATATGTGAGCTTTATTAAAATATCAGCAAATTTCGCCGACACAAGCTAATTGCTTTATCATATAATATATTATCTATATATATACTATATATATAATTTGTAGTTAAATTTCTTCTTTAATGTCTTATACAACAACAATAGTATTTGAAATTTATCTAATAGGATATATACTTATATTATATATATAATATATAGCTATAATATATATATATGTATAGTATATATATACTGTAATGATAACCTAGAATATAATATATACATATATATAACCTGTTAACCTTCCCTTAAAACCTTTTTACCCCTGGACCACCCTATCATGGAGTGAGGATAATCTCGCTCCAGGTACCCTGGAATGAATGAGTTGGTGACGCCAGTCTAAGTCGGCGCTAACTGCGCGGAAGGTCGTCTTCTATCGCGTGGGCCCACGGAAATCTGTGCGCATAGGCACAGTGTGATTAGGTTCACATACCACAAGTCTGCTGTGGCTGCGTCGCGGGTCGTGTGTCGGTATGGAGGTCTTCGGGTAATGTAGGACTATGGAAGGGCGCATGAAGATGGAAAAGTGAATGGGGATTAGTTGACGGATGTGTCCACAGGGTGTCGGAGGTTTTGTCGCAGACCCTTGGTTGCGTGTAAAAAGCGCCTCGGTCCGCTTTAAGAAAAGTTGGCGATGCTTGTGAAAATTGTGTTCATAATATATAAAGTTATATTTATTACTATTTTATTTTTAATTATCTTAATTAATTATATCTTCTAAATGATATCTTTTCTAATTATTATTATTAATAATATATATAATATTAATATGAAGTCATTACTATCTATATCCTGTTGTAAACATAATCTATCTGTTTAATTATATTATTATATTATTGTAATATATGTTACATATAATATTATATGTATAGGCTTTTATATATCATATCTATTTCTACTTTAAATATTGGGTATATTCAGATTCAATATATTTATATCTTAATAATTATTGATTATATATATATTTTCTATAATTATATATTTACTTCTTCTTTAAATATATAATCTTCTTATCTAATATCTATTAATTTACTTTATTTCATTATATATATATATACTACATATATATAAATTAATATATTTTATTATAGACCTATATATGGGCTATAGGTTAGTGTGGGAGGGCATACTAGATAACGGTATGAGGTAGGGCCGTATCATATAACATATATAGTAATATTTATAGTATAACTATAGGCCTCTAGGTTAATTTAATACTTACTATAGCGTCTATATACCTGCCTTTTTTGATCCTCCGTATAGTTCAGGTGTGATCCGAGTGTAAGTAACGTTAATTCCCTGACTAATTCTATATAATATAGATTTATTCATGGATGGGCTTATTATTTATAGGAGATGAAGGTCTGAATATGGAATAGCTTAGTAAAAATTCGTTCTGACAGGAAAATGTCGTCTAATTTCCTCACAGATTATTACATATAAATATTTAATATTATCATCTTATAATCTTCTATCTACCTATTATTTTTATATACTTAATATCTCATATATCATATATTATTCACTCTAGTAATTATTACTACCTATCACTTATTATCTATCTCTTTAATATATATATTATAATATATATCATTAATTTACTTATTAATTCATATCGCTTATAGAACTATTTTTATATTTATAGATCTTATTTTGTATTAATTATCTATCTATATTATTATATATATATATATATTATATTTATACATATATATATTAGTATTATATTAATATTAAATATATATATTATTATTATTATATATATATTATATATATCTTATTATTAGTATATTTATATATATCTATATATCTAATTAGGTATCATTACTTCATCTATAAACATATGTCATTCTTTTTTCATATTTATATTGTATATTATTAATATCTATTTTATTCTTCATTTATAATAGACTATATTCTCAAACTTAGTAAGTCTTAATCATGTTCATTATATTACTTTTTAATATATATTATTTACTCTACAACTTTAATTACATCATGACTATTATAATCATCTATGTATATTGACATTCCTTCTTGATCTTTAATTATTTCTATATAAACATTATCTAATTCTCTACTTATATATAATTTATATATTTTTAATTATTAAATATTAATTTACTCTTATATTATATATTAATTATTTCTGATATCTAATTATATTATTCTATATTATATATTATCATAATAAGAAATATTATTAATATTCATATATTATATATTATATATATTATATGTATACAACTATCATATATATATATTTATAGTATAATATATTTATTACTTCCATTATTATATTATGATAGTGGGGGCGTTAGCCTCGTCTTTATCACGTTATCTCGTTGTCACCTTAGTATATAGATATCTTACCATTACCCTTATATATTTATCTGACTTCTATTTCTTGTTGGTATCATATTTATTTAGTGTTGTATATTACTTAAAATTGTTTTTATTGTTTCCTTTGCCATGTTTTTTCCTATTTTATATACATTCTTGTTTTTGTGATTCGTTATTCAGTTTTCATTAATTACTATCTTATTATTTCCAGTTGTAATTAAGGTAATCATTTTATATTTGTACTCAATTGCCATTTATATCACCTCTGATGCGTATCAAATCTTCAAATTATCAATGTATAAAGCTACCGCTAAGTGATATATCGTTAATCATAAGTTTGTTCATTCATTACTATTAGGAGTTTAATATAGATTTATTATGGTAATCGTCGTTTATTACCACTATTATATTTCACAAATTATATATTATATATTATATAGGATTATAATAATTTATGTGTGTTTCAGTTATTATTCGCAGTCTTGGACTTATTATGTCCATACTGACTTTTATATTCCTATTCGTGGTATTATTTCATATTACTATCCTACTATTTCATAAACATGACTATTCGTGGATTAGACGTTGTTGTTATTTATTTTATTTTTATTCTAGTTCTCTGTTGACTGATTATTATCCAGGTCTTTATAACGTACTCTATATGCCTTAATGTGGTTACTCTAGTGGTGATAGCGGTCAATTCCCATTCAGTAGACACCCTCCAACCTGGACATAAAAACAATATTGCTATATCTTAATCTTTATTTGGGAAAGTATAATAAACTCTAGAACTCTTAAGGTCGTCCCTAAGAAAAGCTTTATTATATCTAGTGCTATTTATGGTATCTTGTTCTTATATTCTTTTACATTTTCTGAAAAAATTCTATATCCAAAATTAATACTGTCTTTTATATTAGTTTCTCCTTTTGTGTAATTTATTAATAATTTCATACACATCTGCCTATAATCATAGAATTACTTCTCCTTGATCCCGTTCAAAATTCTTCTTTTCGTGTTATCGAGGTATAGACTGCCAGTTATTAGTTCGGCCAATCGACATTAATGTCCCCTTTTAATGTCCGCTCGGTGCGCATTTGTTTTTGCGTCACCTTTGCACGGCACAGCTCGGTACCATCAACATGGACCATAGTCGTGGTATGATCCAGTCGTCAGATCCTCTTTTGTTTAATAAAGCATCTAATAAAGGGCCAGTCTCTCAGACTATTGCAGTATTAATTTGCCTCGCGCTGCAGAATAACTAGATCTTCAGTGCGGCAAAGTGGGGCCATCTGATTGAGTCATTCACCATATAGGGTTGATTTTTCGGGGACTTTGCAGCTAGCATTCTTGCTATAGCCAACAAGGCTTAATCATCGACATTAGTAAAAGTAATGCATTTGTTTGATGCGCAAAGGAGACTCCGTCTAAGTTTAGCGTGGAACAAGCTTGTACCAATACTTAGCTTCATTTTCTTCTTCGGGAAGCATCGCACATTTGCAAATTACTAGGGGGGGGGGTATTTCCATTACATGATGTTGCTGACTTTCTATTGCCTGAACATTTCAAGCGACTATCGAGAAAATTTTTTGACAAAGAGATGTATTGGTCGATTGTTTAATTTCCACGACGTATTCACGCAAATATATAAGTCGGTCGAAAGGGTCCTGTGGGTCCGCACGGTCTCTTCTTTCATTTTAGTAGTACTATTCAACTAAATAATAACAGATACTTTATCTTATTTATTACGAAAACTGGTTAAAAATAGCCAGAGTTATATGTAACGGAATGACTTGCTACAATAAAGACGAAGGATCACAATAAAACTAGACTCTTAGATTTTGAATTTCGATCGCCAGGTTTGCTCAATCCCTTCTATTTTTATTGGTACTGCTCCCTCCGCCAGGATTAACGTTGAGGGCCTATACCTTTTCTTACATACTTCTTACTGTTGTCTTTTTGGTGTATTTGAGACGTGATATACCATCTTGCTTGGGGCTGATATCGATGTCACGTATACGCTTAGTGCGCTCGCTAGCATATCATATTGGATTAGATTCGTATAAATATAATATATATTATATTACCCTATAGAATGATCTTTTGCAGTGAGCCGCCATTAGCCTACTATATTTATACCCATTACCGTTATAGTCATTTCTAGACAATTGTATACTATTCTTTATTCTATCATGTGGTTATATATAATAATATTATGATTAGTATAGCTACACCTGTTCTAAAGATATTAGGACGCGTGTACGTCTACGCTATATCGATGGGAGCTTCCATTAGTGTTAGTTATGTGGGAAAGAGCTTAAATTTGGGCAAGATGGGTTGCATAATTAAAGTCTGCTGGAAGGTGAGATTACGAGCGAATTAAAAAATTGGCGCTCATGATGATTAGAAGTATATTTAACATATCTTATTTGAGGACGACTATTGAGCGCTTTTGTCCGCGAAGACTGGATATCTGATATATAATAATAGATATAATATAATATATATGACCTATTTAGGTTAGGGTTAGGATATATATTTAGCTGGACGTGTTTCTAGTATGCTTAGTTCTAGGGTACCTAGTGGAGTGTAGTTCCGTATATGCATATATGTACCTGATGAGTCACGTATTGCCACCGTCATATGACTTATCTATTCTCTGCTTATATCTTCTATACCCTCACTATGTCGTGATATATAAGTGATATTTTGGATCAAACTCCATTCTTATACTATATAAAGCTCTGTAATACTGTATATATTAGTGGGCTAATATTGAGTATAATTAATTTATAGTATATACAGTATATTCTTCGCGTAGTAGCGTCATATCTTTGGCGTACATACATTCTATTGCCACACATGATGTATGCTAGTATAGTACCCAGAATGTATTATGCATTCTAAGTGTCATCCGGGAGTTTTTCGAAGAGTCATATTTAGTTACGAACTACTGATGTACTATATATATATAAGGATATATTCGTTACGCTTATTAAGCACTTTGAATGTTACCTATATAAATATATAATATCAATATAATTTATGAGGTCATTTTTAGAAAGTAATGAAAGGGTAAAAAAGTTGCAAGGATGGGTAAATCTGCAGATATTTAGATTAAATTTAAATAGAATGAAAATGATAAGAAGATGATTGATTATGTTTATTACTAATATATATTAATATATAATAGAGTTATATATAGTATATATATATATATATATATCTATATATATATATAATAATATTATATGTGGATCGAGAACTGGGATGAAGGTGAAACGGAAAAGAAACAAAGAAAAAAAAACAAGTAAGAACGGAGGAATAGTTTGTAGAAAATTTTTGGATTACTCTTGCGTTTCTCCTCAAGTAAAAACCGTGGAGAGTGTGGACTACGGAAGTGATGCTGTTATCATTTGTCTATATGTAATAATGATGGTCCCAAGTAAGCAGCTGGAAGACGAAGAAACCTCCAATGGTTGATGGTAAATAAGAGCATTGTTGCCTTAACTATATATCTTTTAGTAAAAGTTTTATGGTCTTTTCTCTTTAAGAAAAAATGGTAAGTGTAATGATAAATCCTTAATTTGCCTTACTGGATATTCTTAGTCGTATGTGTGGACCTTATTCCCAGGCAGTGTTGGAGTTCAAGTATCTCTTCTACGGGACCAGCAAAGCTTCAAGATCTGTCCTCGTAATTCGGTGTCGAATCTGAAACTTTTGGGTTGATGTAATAGATTTTAAGGACCGTTGCTTTGTGATTGGGGTCAAACGATCTGTAGAAATTAGCGACATTTCTTCACTGGCTTCGAGTGCGATGTTCCTTAGAACTTTTGCTGACAAAACTTCGAGTTCTCTAAGTTGCATATATCGTTCACGGCATTCGATGTCCTGCTCGGTGGATAGATCGGTAGCTGGAGATGTTTGATGGAGCTAGGTTGATGGGGCCAACTTCCCGTCAGAGAAGCTGGAACTACTTCGAAAGAACACCCCTAGCCCTTCGCTCCGGCAGTATACCTAGACGCACCATTACTTTCTAAGTTGAGGATCTCACTCAGAAGTGTTGGATTCATGGAAATCTTTGCCTATCGTGACTTGTAGTAATTTGAGCATGGTTTTGTAAACACATGTAAACAAGGCTTTGATCACAACAAATTACTTATAATAAATGCTATGATAAGGATTGACTTGTTGTTTTTTACATTGTCATTTAAAATATAATGTTTGCTCATTTCTATCATATTACGTTTATTAACAGATAGTGAGAGTAAATAACTAATTTGCCAAATAAGTAGGAGAAAGCATTCTCGTTCCTATATGATGCATTTTAGTTTTTGTAATTATATTACTAAATACTATGTGTGGCTGGGAAATTGCCAGACGATAGATTAATGAATCTTGATAATACACATAGATAAAGTTTAACCTAAATTTGCCTCTTGAGTTTGACGCTTATGATTTATTTAATTGAAACTGGACAAGGTACCTGGCTTATTCGTCCTGTGTCGTCAAAACACATAAATCCGAAAATCTGTTACTCTGAAAATAATGTGTATACCACCATGCCGTTGAGAATCTTTGATATTCGGGCCCTTCGAGTATAAAGACAGGACTGGCTGATATCTCTTTTGATTTCGTGGTAAGTCGCACGGCTTTGACACTAACTATTTGGTCCGTGCGTTCCTCTAAAGTGCTGAATACTTTTTATAGTCTGATGCCCAGTTCAAGAGTCTTGGTTTCAGACGTATTATGTGTACTAATTTAGGTTATTTACGCCTGGCTAGTGATGAGTGTGTCCCGCGCATTTGTTTTTGCACTTCTGATATCTTATTTTATACAACCTACGTTGATATTGAGGCTTGCTCGGTCTTAGATCCATAAATGGTCTTTATGCTTATATCTATGAACTTTTTGCTCTGCTCTGTATGCCTATTTGACCACAGATAACTTTGAATCGTTAAATATTATTTATATTTATTCCTATATATTTATATAAATCCTAATTTTATCTCATAATAAATTTACTAACCTACTCTACTATTTTACCTTTTACTTCTTTCGTATAGCCACTATACATAAGCGTCAGAAAACTGCTGTACTCAGAATGACGGAAACAGGGAACGCAGAAGAGAAGAAAGTCATTTGATACTTAATTCATTTTTGCGCCGAGCCCAGAATTTCCGACATAGTTGCAAGCTCTGGTTTGCCTAAGATTTGTGTTAATTTTTTTTAATTCGCAGTAGCTATCTATGTGTTTTTTTTCATAAGGCATAACTTTGTATAGCCACTGGGGCATACTCCTGGCATTGTACTATTTATCATCAGTGTGAGGAGCGTCTTCACTGTTAGTGCGGGATGCAATTACCGCGTTTGGCAGTCCTAGATTGCTGTTTCTTTGCCTTTTGGGCTTTTTTGGGTCCTTTATTAACTCATGTCGGTTTTTTTTTGCGAGGTGTCGCAGTTATTCTTAGGTGATTTTCTTTTTGAATATTTTCTCTCATATTTGTTTTTGCTCTAAGATGTGTTAAGTTTGGGGTCTTAAAAACAATTTGCTATATACAATATCTTTTTACCGCTATATCGTATAGCTTCATCTGAAGTCGATTTGGACTTATTTCTGTGCTGAAATGGTGCGAAACTAGGCGGATACAAACGAGAATGGAGAACACTGAGGAAAATAATGTTCTCGAGGGTTTTAAATTTTTCGGGTGTGTCCATAATTTCCTACTTTTGTCGCCTATGTTTCTCAACAAAATGAACTAATATTTAGAGGTTTCACTCTTTTCTGCGGTCTTGTTAGTCATCGTTACGAGCTCTTAAGTTGTGGCAATCGTGGTTGACTTGAGTGAGCCTGTTTCTGCATTGGACTTGGGTCGATAGCGCTATATGGTCCCCATTAGTGTAACAATCATTTTCAGAGGATGAAACGGCTCTAGAACTTCCTTTACTGTTTGGTTTGTGTTCTGCATTGATTGAATTATACATTATAATACTTTCTTGTGCTTTTTTTTTAGTCGTATTTTACACATAATATTTCCAAGAATAAAATTTTATGTCTATTTGCTGTTTATTGTTTGGTTTGATTGTTTATTTGTGTGTTGACGAGAACATTAGAATAAACGGTCGGACACCCTTAAATTATTTTGTCCTATATAGGACTCATTCATACGTTTCGGGTCCTGTAACTGTTGCGTCACTTTTAATCTATTTGTTAGGATGATATGACTCATAGGAGTTTTTTTTGCACTATCACAGGGGTAATAAAGATAATAGGTTTGTATGTAGCCCCTACAAATGGTAATTTCCATGGCGGTAATGTTATACTTGGGTCCATTAGGGGTATTAGGGATTTATAATGCCTATTCCTTCGGTAAACTCTCTATTTTATATTGTTATTACAGTTCGTTTTATGGGGTTATAACTGGTTGGATTATCTAGCTGTATTCTTAACATTGTCGATTTTTTTTCGTATGTGGATGTGGTATCTTTTAACATGACATCTGCTAATTTCTCTCTATGGAGGAGGGAGTTCGCTTCTTTTTCGGGAGTTTGTTGAGAATTAAGGATGTGGAGGCTGAATATGTGAACAAAGCATTTGTGCCCCTCTCAGAGTATGATTCGTGCAGTTTGTATCTTGCACTGAGCCAGTTTTGTGCGCGTCTGCAGATTCAGATCTATCATATCGCACCACAAAGAGGCGGGTTGGGTTAAGAAGGTTGCTGTTCCTCTTACCATTTATTATATAATAAATATAGTTCTGCATTCTCCTATCGGAATTCTCGATAATGTGGACATTTTTGGAAGTAGCGAGATATTGTTCTATTGTTGAAGGTTGCCATGATTTTAGTTCTAATACATTTTGTATATCTTTTTAATGAATTACGAACTTTAAGTATGCGGAGTTAATAGTTTTTGTGTTGTAGTTTTTGTTTGCGCCAGTATTAGGCTAAAGAGGTTTTAGAGTCGTCATAATTTGCGTATTTTTCTTACATTTCATAGAATATTTAATTCCTATATTTGTATGTCAATTTTTTCACAACGCGCACATTTTTAGGCAGTTAATTCAGAATTTTTCTAAGCAGGTTGAACTGCGTAACTATTAGCACTAATATTTAGCGCGGTTAGTCTGCCATCCTCACCCTTTCAAACAACACCCCCTCAACAACTATTTTAACACTTCTTCTCCTGTCTTATTTTTTATGTTATGTTTATGGAAAATGATACTCGAATCTTTGTTAATTTAAACCGAGCTTTATCGCGCAATCATGATATAATTACTTTTTTAGATACTCTATTGAGTACGCTACAGACTTATTGATATAGGGCTTTAGACGCACCTAATAGCAATTTTTTTCTTGCCTTTATTCGGAGACTGTTCAATTAAAATATTTTGTTTTTATCATCACGTGTTATTACGTTGTATAAAAGTACTTTATCACCTCGAATTATAATAGTCTTTGATTTATATTGATTTTTCACATGTCTTATATGAATGCAATCGAAATCAATGAATATATAACTAATACTTCCACTTAAGAATATTTAATGGCAATCTATTTACAATGTTCTCCGAATTAATTGATAGCGACGCTATTTTCTGATATTTTATTTACTGTGGATATCGCTCATCATGTATCCTGTCCTGGCTTGAGTGTTAATAAGCAAAGTGACGTGTGATTTGGGTTATTTAGCATTTTTCGAGGGGTAAAAATCAGTGGTAGAGGTGGGACTTTTTCTCACTATTTGGTCGCGGTTTCATACAATGACTTGTAATTATTTATTTAAATTAGATTTTGAAGTTACATTATTAAATTTAATAAGAATAGAGTGCTTGAAGTATATATATGGATATTTTGATAGTTTGAAAAATTTAATACTAAAAACGATTGTTAAATAAAATGCTTCTACAGTTTTGAAGAATTGTAATCTGCGGGGACATACTGTAATGGGCACTCATCACTAATTCAGTACATGTAATTATGATGCTATCTTCTATTAAAATGAAAGGAATGGAGAGTTTACTGTAATGGGTATTGTGCTGTATGTTAATTGACATGTTCTCTGTTAGTCCTCTGTATATTTTGAAAAAGAAATAGTGTGTCAGAGTTCATTGGGATAGTTAATTTTAGACAGACATAAAAATATTCTCGAGGGTTAAAGCTAAATTTAAGTGGTTTCTACAAGTATGGGATTGAGAAGTTAGAAGGTTTTAACGCATAAGTCAAGAGGTGTTGTGTATATTTTTGTGGAGTAAATAATCTTTTTCTCATTGTCAGTTAGTTTTAACATGTGTACACATTTACGGTTGTGAAATTAGGTGAGCAGAGGTTCTTATGGAGGTTAACTCGCGCAAGTCGGGACTTCTATACACAGTTATGTAATCAGAACTAGTAGATGGTTTATCATTAGTGTTAATTCTAATACTAATGTTATTGTGACCTTAACATTATAACTGGTTTCGTTATATATGATCATTACTAAAGGATAATGGTTTTGCGTTGCCTTTATTTTATTTTATTAAGATGTTGCATAGTCTTTCATTAAGTTTGATTATAAGAAATAATGCCAAGGATACACTTAATTTCCGCTTATAGAGTGTAAACTGTTTTTCTATGCCTTTATTGAGTTTTAATTTTAGTCAAGATTAGGTCTCTGTATTAGTTTCACTTAGGAATTTTAGTCTTATTTATAGAAGCTGCTTAACTGCTATTTTATAGAATTATTTAAATTTAATTGCTATATTATTACTGATATGTGTAGTCCTTTTGCCATGGTATTTAGTTATCCCGAGATATAATTCCTTTAATAGTAATGATGCGTTTCAATTATTATTCTTAGAGAAGTTTTGATTGGTTTATTGATCATGAATGATGAAATTAGTGGCTATAGGGTATTTTTTTAGCAATTTACATTAGCTAGGTTATCACCTGGCCATCAAGCACTTAGATACTTATTGAAATTTATTACTATTATTTATATATAACAAAGATATATAAAATTTAAAGATATTGGTATTATAATATAGTAAATGAACTATACTGCATAGTGGATGAGATAAGTGCTAATATAGAGTCGAAATTAGGTACTTAATCATGATTAATAATGTTACTTAAACTTCTATAACTAAAAGTAGGATTTATTTATACTCTTATTATTAGATTAAATTAAATAATGTTTATTATTATGAGATTAGAATATTATGTTATTAGATTAACAATTTGTACTTGCGTGGTTTTATGAAATTCTAATGATAAATAGATAATTAACGATATTATATTATTTACCGATTATCCCTTACTGAAGTTCTGTATATTGCCTATGATTGTATTACTTTACTTAAAATTAAGAAATATGTAAATTATTTTATTAGTTAGTTGGATGGATTGACTAGTTATGTTTTTAAATGTGAGATATAGTGACAAATTTGTTTATAATTTAACTTGTTGCTACATATTTGCATAGGTAATTATTATGTATAATCTCTTTAATAAAGCTGGGTATTGACTTTTTCCCATTGCTGTACTTATATAGATAGTTATTATTTCATGTTATATATTGTATCTAAGAGATAGTGATAAAGCTTGCACTTTAAACTACATTTAATGTGTTAGTATATAGGTTATATATTAAGCATTTTATTCCTATCAATCTTCAGTGTGTATTTAGTAGTTGATATTATTGTGATACTTATGGCCAAATTCACCTATAAGCCCTCATTATCTTTTGCTACGTTTCTACTAGTTGGAGTACATCAACATTTGACTAGGTGAACTTATTTCTACATCCCGGTTTATATCTAGGATACTTTGAATATATAGCATTAAGTAGATATTATTAAAGTCCATTTTGAACCTGTTATTAATTAATTAACTAGCTTACATGTATCCCCTTTATTAAAATGGTTTAAAGTTCATGAAGCAGAGGTTTATGTTAATCGAATTAGGTTTGCTCTCTTTGAAACGTCTCTTTTATACGTATCCTTATATGTAATGGGTTTAATTGAATTGTAAGTAGATTATTAAATCTTTAATAGGATGATATCTTAGATATAAGTGTGTAGCATAGGAATGTATTTTGGTGCTAGCGTTCACAGTTATTTGCTTAGGTTTATGCTATTTACGTCTTTTGTTACCTTACCTTTCTATAGTTATATATGGGCCTAAATCTATGTTTGTGAAAGACCTCTTGGGTATAGATTAAACAGAATAATGCCACCGATTTGGCCTGCTTTGTACTAGCTTTATTTTCCGGTTACTTTCTTAATATTCTGACTAGCCTTCAAACACTTGTGATCGTATTATGTTAGGTGTCTAATTTTCTGTAATTGTATTTGGAGTGGACGCTATTGAGTTGTGGTAAATTGGGTTTGTATTATTACGATTTTGATTTATGTTTATATATAGATATAATGTACATACTATATATATCTAGGCTTAATAGTACTACAATTAGTTCAACAAGGGTAAGTATTCTATCTGTTTATTGGATTTATCGCATATGTTATATAGCTATACTAAATCCAGAATATTGTAGATGTCATATCTTTATAATGGTATTAGTTTTTTGACTGACAATAATTTGAGAAGATTCTTTGAGTTTGTGAAATGGTTATCATCTAGGATTTATCCTCATTTTTTATGTAGTAGTCTGTTTGTTAGCATTGTATGCATGAGATGAATTTGTAAAAGACTATGCATGTGGATATAATGTTCTTTGACTAAGCTTACCCGTTATCAGTAGTGTCTTTGTGCTGTTGTTACCATACGTATATTTTATCACACTACGAGATGTTTATCCAGTTCTACAACTTTATTTACTGGTCTACTTTATCTTCACAGATTACTTACTTTACTTCGATTAACAATCATCTTGTCATTATCCATTACTCACTAGCTCCATCTGTTACTTTCCAACACAGTTACTATCCTGTTAATTTTACACACCCCCCTGTTCACATACGTGTACGTTATAATACATGCGTTATTTTACAATTGCAGTTCTCCATCGGCTTTAGTTAGCGTAACGGTCATTGTATTATGGTTTTTTTTATCCCTTTTTACCCTCTATAATCCTTCTCTGCATGTTTCTTGACCCGTGTTGTTTCCTTCTAAATTATCCACTATTTGAATCTACCAGTAGCCATTGACAATTTATGGCTGGATTTAATAGCTTATACTACCTATTTACTACAGCTATAGTATATCTATATACTATATATCTATATATAAATTACTATATATATATAGTATATTTATAGTATATTAGATTTATAATATATATATTAATACGTTAATAAATATAGTAGTAATATGATTTATACAGAATATATATACTATATAATATATCTAAATATAACATATATTATAATTACTATATACTATATTATAATTATATAATATATTATACACTTAATAATATATTATGAACTCATAATATATAATATATTATATAGTATATATAATAATATATATCGGTATCGATATAAATACTATATATATATATATATATATATATAGAATATATATAATGATCTAGTTAGAAATATATTATATAAGTTATTATTATATAACTATAACTAATATATATATAATAACTAGATATATATTCTACTATATATAATCATATATATAATATAGACTTATAATATATATATGATATATAATAGATAATATATATAATATATATATACGTATAGATATATATATTATTTGATATATACTTTATATATTATATCATATATATATATATAATATATATATATATTATATATATATTAATATATAATATATAATTCTGATATAATATATAGTATATATATAATATATATATATATATATGTATATACTTATATATATAAACCTACATATATATATTAATATAGTTTGATAATATATATAGATATATAGTTATATAGATTTAGTAACTATATAATATATATATATGCTAAATAGATATAATAATATATATATAATATAGATAATAAATAAGTAATGTATATATTAATAAGATATATATATTATATATAGTATATCAATATATATTATATATATTAATTATATATTAGTAGTATATATATATATATAATAGTATATAATTACGATAATATATATATATCTATATAATATATTATAAATATATAACTATAAGATAATATATATATATATCTATATATATATATAATACCAGCATATATATATATTTATATATTAGTAATTAATGTTCATATATTTATAAATATAGATATAGATTAGATATATATATATATTAGATATATATAATAATATACACTAGATCTATATATTATATATAATATATAATTAATATATGATACTATACTATATATAATAATAGATATAATTTAAATATTATAATCAAAATGTATATAAGATTATATATATAATATATAATGATAATTATAATGATATAGAATATATACTATATATATATATTTATATAATGATATATATATATATTATGTGATAATAGTATTAATATATATATATATATAATTAGATATATATATATATATATATATTTATATATATATATATATATATGTTTACTATAATATAGTATACTATTAATAATATATAATAATAAGGTTATATATATATATCGTCTAGTTATATTATATAGTATATTATAATTAATATATATATATAATATATATAGTTATATAACTATATAAAATACTATAGTATATACTATATATATATATGATACACATATATATATATACCACCTTCTTTCCCCAAACTAGGGGTAAGGGTGCGTGAATTAGACCGGCAAAACAGGAAAAGATAGAAGAGATAACCTCAAAGTTTTTCGAACGAAGGCTACCCATACGCCCCCTTCTTAACTTTGTAAGTCAGCAATTCCGTCGCAGTCACAGAAAATCAACCATTTAGCTTCACGGACTGCGACTAATACCTCACTATGGCATAATCTCCGTTATTGTGTGTCATCTCCTTGCGCCCCCAGCTGGGCCACAACCAGACCTCACAGAACCCCGTTCTAATTCGCTTTCCCTTATTATGTAACATTTCTCTTCTCTGTCCGCTGGCCACACTTCTACATTTCTTTCCATCAGCATTTCCCTTTATTGACTTTTAATACAAAGCGTTTTTCTTTGGTCTCGCCTAGTCGATTTTTCCAAACACACATACTCATCCCACTCTAAATATCCGCTTAACAACCAACTATCATCGTTCATTTTCACACTTAACGAAATGAGTGAGACTTTCTTAACGGACCAAACCTTTAAATAACTTATCTCTATAGTGTGATGGCTAAACCGTTATCTCCCCTTACTTTATCAATTATTTAAATCACACCCTGAACGGTCCCCTAAGATTGGTCCATCTACCCCAAGTTGGGTTTACCTTTAGATCTATAATTCTTATTCAAGACCATAGTTCACTACTATGCATTAACAAGGTAACAACATACCCTATGGCATATCAAGACTTAGATCCCTCTTACATCCACAAACGAATTTAAATGCATCCTCCAACCATATACCTGCAGTGTCACAACTTTCCTACACACTCGTGTAATTATCTGTCCTTTTTTAATCCAACCATATAGTCCTAAATATATAAACTCCAAGACATTGTTTTCCAGCTGCTCAACGCCAACTAAACACTAACTTCAACATCGGGGGGGGAGGACTGCTCCTCAATTCAACAAACTAATAACTTACTGCTTATCATACGTAAATCCTTTCAATCCCTCATTTCTCACACCTGGCCAAATCTCCTATCAATCCCTTCTCAACTCTTCTTTCAGATCTTTTCCACAAAACCCAAAGTCATCCCGAATTTAATAGGTAGGCACTCCTTCACTCTCTTCTCATTCTCCCAATCCATGTCTAACAAGACCATCCCTGCCTACCACGTTCCAACTCTAATAATTCCACTAATCCCATCCAATATACACATGAATAAACAAAGATGATCATAACACATACTTCCTCAAACAACCTCGCATTTATATTAATTTCCGAATCACTTTCGAATAGAGCCATTATTCTTAACATACCCTCACGTACCGTCCACACATACTTGGATTTTCTTCAGAACTCTACCACCCAACACCATATGTGTCACTAACAACTCCAAAAGCTGTTCTATTTAATCCTTTGATAGCGCCTTTTGCAGAATCCATAGAAACCCTAAGTTACAAATTTATTCTGCTTCCTCCTTCATTTTGTGCTCAATCATATTTGTTTCAATGTAAAAAATTGGATCCACATAATACCTCTACTACTGTCAACGCACCTTGTCTTCAATACCAATCAGTCTTTCTGTCCCACTCGATCGGCACCTCCTTAAGACCACAATAACCCCACAGCATTTTTCTCCCACAACCCAATAAACAACATTTCTCCCTATATTCCTCTACTATTACCCCTTATCTCCTCTTACCATATAAATAAGGGTACAAATTACTCAAAGGAATTACTGCCTCTCCTTCCATCCGCTGAACTTACCCTCCATAAATTTCTTGGTTACCTGCATCTTCAAAATCCTGGAACATGTATACAAAGGGGCGGAAAGCTGGAGGGCTTTTTCTTCTTTCCTTGGCTGTTATAATTCGTTCTATCACTTTTTCCTGTTTCTCGGTTTACATATCAGAATGCCACCTTATGCCCTATCTGGGTGGAAAGGAAGTGTGGATAGATATTATATATATATATATATCATTTATTATATATATATATATTATAATATAATATTATACTAATATATATATACGTATATCTTATATATATATATATATTATATGAAATAAATATTATTAGTAAATATAAAAATAAATAAATAAATATATATTATATATATTATATATATAATATAATATATATTACATAATCTATATACTATAATACAGTATATCTATAGTAATATATTGTATATTATACTAGTATATATATATCATATATATATCACCATTTCTCCCCCATCCCTGATCACTTCACCAATAGATGTCATCTATATCTGCCAGATGTATCACTAATTCTTCGCAACTTCCCACTCTACCCATTACCTTTTCTTCCTTTAAGAAGTACCCTCATCCAAAAATCCCCTTTCATTCCTTGCACACAACCCCACACAACATTGAATGTTCTTTCACACTCTCCTCACATCCCTTTCATCAAACGTTCCATTCTCATTCTATATTGCATATGTTTATCTAACGCCCAGATGCCCTATTCCTCATTCCCTAAAGCTTTCTCCGCCTTCACCTTTCAAAAACTCTAATCTCCCATTGTAAAATCCCATTCATTTCCTAACTTTCCAAACGGCTTCCATCATTCCTCTTTATTGTCCCTCCCTACGTAACACAATTTATTAGTATCTTTTTTTCTCTTATATAATGTCCCACCAATCTTTCTTTTTAAACTTAATCATTCGCTTTTAGTACATTCTAAATCACGGGTTTTTTTTTTTTGGGGGCTTTTAAAATTCTGGAACCTCACTTTCCTTCCACCATTCACGTTTAACATTCTAGTTCCTCTACTTTAGCACATCTAACACACTTCCCTTTTGCAAATCAACTACTAACAATCGATTTCCTTGCATTTGCCCCCCAAGATATTCATAAGAAATCAAAAACTTGTTAACATCCAACCCGTTTTACTAGCGGCGCCTCTTAACAGTACTAGTCCATATGTGCTTGTGTTCACGTTTTAACTTCTAACGCTTAATGCTACACGTCTACCTTCCTTCCCTTAATCCACCTTGCTCCATCCAAGATCCCCTACTAACCATTATACATAACGCAACAAATAATCCGATGTAATGCCGCATCCTAAACGCCCCCCATCCACTGGGGATTTAACATGCCAACACATCTCCTATCAACATTCTTCCCTTCAGGAACACAAAATCAATTCATACCTTTCACCTCGATCGTCATCACTCTTCCTACACCAACTTAAGTAACTATGGAATAACACTTGGGCGCTTCAAACAAAGTAGACTTATTACACACATACTTTCATACTCTCTCCTCACAAGGAAAATTCCAATCACCTTCGCCTACCTGATCCTCATTTTCTCCCGCAACCCCCAAAACCACGGTTATATCTACCAATCCTTTTTTTATCCCCATCTCAACCATTTCAAGCTTCTACCCTCAGACAAATCAAAGTCCTGATCAGCTTCCCTACCAATCAAAAATTCAAAATATTCATCAAAATCCCCAGCTAAATCGCACTCTTCTTCAACATTACCCAGAGATCGGGACCAATATCGCATACTACAAACAACCTTGAACGCTTTTTCAACGCGTAGAAATTGATTAGACCAACTTAACATATTCAACTTACTGAGCAACACATCAAAGTTTAACCATCTCTCTCGCACCACGAAGCAAATAAGCGCTCAATACAGAGGGGAAATTAAATCTATCCTGAAGACTACATCCTTCCATCACCAGACACAACCACATAACACAAACATACTTCATATTTCAACTTTTCCTTTCATTATTGGTTTCATCTCACAAAGCGGGAGCAAATAAAAATTTATTCCCCTTTTCAAATACATTCATCACGTGCGTCTCTTCTCTCTTTTCTCTCCCTCTCTTCTGCCTCCTCTCCTCTCGTCTTCCTCGAACATTTTTTCCCCTCGGACCATGTCCATGTAATCCCTCCGAATCCAATACATTTTTCGCCGAAAGATAAGAAAGCCTTTTTTACTGGGCGATCTATGACACTTTCCTGATCAATAGCATTATAATTTTAAAGTGATTAATAGTGGATTGCACCTAGCCCCTACCACAGTTCCCCCTTCTTCGGCCTTCTACGAACAACAGCCAAGGATAACATACATGTTGTAATTCTTTGTATCCTCCTCACAAATATCGGGATACGTAAGGAATCGGTACGTGGTGTCTGTAAAAGTTTGTCTAAACAGCGGTCTTCTCAAGAACTTCTTTGAGTCACGTTTACCCCTATAGGCCCGTAATTATTATAGTAGTATATATATATGTATATGTATTATTATATTGAATATATTTATAAATATGATAATATTATAAATTATATATTATATATAATATATTCATCATATATATAATATAGCTATATAGATATATATATATATAATAATATTACATATATATATTTTTTCGTCTATTTTAGACTTTCTATAAAATTTTGTAATTCAAATTATAACATATATATATTCTATATAATAATATATAATTATATTATTATCTATATATCATATATAATAATATATTATATATATAAATATATATTAATATATACTATATATGAAATTTATATAACTAGTATATAATATATTCTTATGTATTCAATAAATAGAATATATACTATATATATATTCTATTTATCATCATATTAATATTACTAATAAAACTTTATAAATTAATTAAGTGCATCACCCGTAAATACAATGTAAACTCTTTCATTTTCGGAAAGAACTAGGGTTTGGTTTTTATTTGGGTCAGTACCTATTCGGAAGTATACGGGGGATGTTTAACTACACACCGGGTGTTAGAACAAAATGCATAATAAAGACAACAACTCAAAATCTACGGAAATCCCGCAATACGTAACATAGAAAACAAGAGGCAGAATTCCAACTACAACTAACGAAACAAAGACCTACTTGCGGGTAAAAATGTCGTTGAACTTCTACCAATCAACACCAGACATAGTCAACTACAATTCGGTCACATATAGAAGAATCGTAACATATGGGGTATCACTGGGCTGGGTCAACAGCTAATTTCTCAGAGGAGGCAGGTAGGGGCTCGAGGGCAACTGCGGGGGGGTAAACATCGGGACGGGAGGTCAACCACATGCCCTTCGAGTCGGTTCAGGGAGCTGGCAAAACCTGTAGACTTGTACATGTCAACCGTCGCCCAGACGGCATGGCGACAGCGTGAGAAAACTCAGTAAATTTAATTTTTGATAAGCTGTATTTAAACCCATCGTTCATAGTTTATCCAGAAAAAAATCAATTATAAATAAACAAAATAATATATAATATTTATATATATATACTATATAATAATAAATATATATAGTATATATATAAAGCGAATCAGTATATAATAATATTATATATAATTAATTATATAGATATAGCTTTTCTCGACGCCCTGCGCCACCTCCTTCATCACGCAGTGCCTACACCTTGGCGGGTGGATACTCTCCGCCGGGGGCCTCCAGTCAGGCCCTCACTCAAAGATCGCTGTAATGACTTTGGGCTGTCTGTAGAATAAATGGTTACAGAGCACTCGATGGAATGATTCACAGTCCTCCGGCGGTTTTTTTATGCATTTTGCAATATGATGGAGCTTTTTTTGTAAGTTTATCCTTATTTGTAATATTAGCAACTTGGTGTGGTCCACACTCTAATTGCCAAGAAATAATAGCTCTTGTTACTCGGGAGCATACTTCGGATATTCAGATCAATTTCATGGTGTGGTATAGACACTTAGTAATATTGTCTGTTTGTCTTTTTTTCTTCGAAAGTTTTTTAATTGTATCAGCTATGTGTGTCATTATTTTGGGTATAAGATGTGCCCGCTGATGTCGATGTAGTAATCGAATATTTTTTATATAAAAGCGGAAAATGAGCGCTGTTTGTAATCTGGTGGTGTATATTGTGAAAAATCAGGTTGGTAAGGTGTTCAAATGTATTTGTGTTTGTTTCAAAGATTTAATTTCTCTTCTCAATTCTAAATTTGTTTATCTAGGTAAATATTTTTCCTTTTTTCCTTCATGGTAATTTCGCAGGCGGTGGTTGGAGTTCGTTTTCAAGAAATTTCCGGACTCACCCGACTCCACTGCCTCCGAAAAACCTCCGATCCCGACTCTCGACCCTGCCGCACCCGACCGACTCCACTGCGACCCGACAACCGGGGGACCCCCGGACTCCGACTGCCACGCCTTCTTGAAAATTAACCTGGACTCAACCCGACTTCCGGACCTATCCGACTCCTGAACTCATCTCTTTTTGGAAAAATTACCGAGACTCCGGGACCCGACCTGCGATCCGGAGCTCTCGACTGCCTACCCGACTTCCAGCCTCGCTGAAACTTTATATAATAAGCAGTATATAATAATTTATATATATATATCATACTATAATATATATATAATAGATATATCTTTATATATAATATATTAATATTTATTATATAATAATAAAATATATATACGTATATATATAGATAAGATATATAAATATATTATTATATATGTATCTAATTATATATATATAAATAATATATATATACTATATATATATATAAGATATTAATATTAATCATATATAAGTATATATATATATCACTATATATATATATTTAAAAAATATATATATGATTTAAATATATAATATTAATAATATTATATATATATATATATATATATATATATTATAAATAAATATATATATTATAATATATATAAGATAACAATATATATAATCTAATATATATATACTATATAGTAATAAGTATATTGATATATATAGTATATATAGTATATATATAGTATATATTAGATAATATAACTTTTTAAAAAAATATATATATACTAATATTATATAAATGCATAATATAATAAATATATAATATTATAATATATATTATATAATCATAATTATATATATATAATATATATATATATATAGATAATATATATATATATATATATATTTTATATATGTATTAAATCTTTTTTTGATTTTACCTAAACACTTTTGGCAGCAAAAAAACCAACAAAGAAAATGAAAATTGATTTATAACCGGAGCACTTTCTGTGTATCGTTTTTTCTTCCACATTTCCAAAGGTATAACAAAGAAATTATACATAAAACCGAGTGAGCTAGATTACAACTCGTTAAAAGCTATGTATTCCTAGAAAGTCCCACAAAATCCAGACCCACAAAACAGTCCACAGAAACCAAGCCAAACAAATTTAACTTTCAAAGAAAATTCATAATCCTATATATATACTTAATTATAATAATATCATAGTATATAATATATATATAGATATATATATAATATAGTAATATAACATATATATTATATAATATATATATAATATAATTATTATATATATCGTATATAGTATATATCTATTATATAATATATATATAATATATAATTATATATTATTATCTAACTATATATATATATATGATAATAATATTAATATTAATATATTTATAATTATAGTAATAAATATATATATAATATTATATATATTTATATATTAATCAGTATAAACGTATTATAGCATCAAGATGTCAATTTCTTCGGCATCGCGGGATGCCGGAGTTTGATAATATAGTATATATAATTAAATTATTATAGATATACAAATATATATATAATATTTATACATTATTATATATATTATATATAATATCATATATATTATGTATATATTTAATATATTATATATATTATCATATATACTTATATATATAATATATAATATATATATAGATAATATATATATATAATAACAATTATATATATATATAAATATATATATAGTCATATATATAATAAATTACTTATATCTAAATATATAATTATAGATATATATATATATATAAATATATATATTTTAATATAATATATATTATATAAATTATATAATATAATAAATATTCTAATATAAATATAATTAATATATACTTATATAATATATATATTTATTATATATATATATATAAATAATATTATATTACATTGTAATGTCTATTGTTAGGATTCGTTTCATATTTTGGTATGAGTCGGTGCGGGGGAAACCATACTCAAATGTACTGCCAAAAAACCGTCTTTAACCAAGAAACTCCTCCTTAATAAAAGGATTTTTCTACAATGAATTATATCTTTTGCACTTAGATATTAAAATCCCAAATACAGGAATCGCTGTCGCTGAGAAACCATCAATTTTTTCTGCTTTCTGCTGAGTAAAAGTTTAAACTTTGGGAATATCACCTGTCGTACAAAGCCAATAGATGTTCCGTCCTTGAGCCGGATACCCATTTCTGTTCCATCGTAAGACATGACTACACAGCGAGCTGGAACGTCCTTTGAAAACAGTAAGATCATGAATAAATTCAAGTCCGTTTTTTAAAATGCCTTCAACTCCATTTTGCCATTTCCATTCTTTAGATTCAATCTTAAGTATTCTTTTATTATAAAATCTTTATCAAAATCTCTTTATATAATTATCCGCTCAACATCCGCAGGGCAAAAGCGGGGGTCGGATGCGCTACGGGATGCGGATTCTTTAATAATGCGGATCGATGCTTTACCCTCATCAACTAATATAGTATATAGTATATATCTATATATTATATATAAATTATATATATAATATATATCATGCTATATATTATATATCTATATATAATTATTCATATATAAATATATAGTATATATATATATATAATATACTATAATATACTTATATATGTAATATATTATATAAAAGTATATATATATACTATTATTATACTATATATAGTATAATAATTATACCTATATAATATATTATAATATTTATATATACACTATATATTATACATATATATATATATATATATATACTATTATATTCATAGTGAGCGTGGGTATGTTGTTACCTGGTTTAATGTATAGTGTATGAGACCTTAAAACCGTATCTCGGGCGGGAATAAGAGTAAGATATAAAGTACATTGATCTTCAGATGGGATCCAATCCTTGGGGCGTGGGTTAAG
>JABUQX010132114.1:40000-44884 GCA_015478945.1 Trachelipus rathkii
CGAAGAAGATGTTATAGTTGTGTGGATGATTATTTCTTGTAGAAAGATGAAAAAACTGAGTCTTTGAGGCATTGAAAACAAACTTGTTCTCAATACCTCAATTAGAAATTCGAAAAGGATCAGAGGTTAGTCACTCCAAGGCCGCCATCCTAGCGTGAGCTAATTGTTTTTGGGAGGGGGCGTCTATAAAACAGAACTGAGTAATGAAGGGTGGAGTCTTCGGCATAGGAGTGGATAGGCGATGAAGTAAGAGAGAGAGAGAGAGAGAGAGAGAGAAGAGAGAGAGAGAGAGAGAGAGAGAGAGGAGAGAGAGAGAGAGAGAGAGACGAGAGAGAGAGAGAGAGTTTTGCTTGTTCTGAATTTGATAGTTATGGAATGATAGTCAACAGTTCGAGCGACAAGAAAGAAATGAGAGGAGAGAGAGAGAGAGAGAGAGAGAGAGAGAGAGAGAGAGAGAGAGAGAGAGAGAGAGAGAGAGAGAGAGAGAGAGAGAGAGAGAAGTCATTAATGAAAAGTAGAAAGAGAGAGTTTGGGGATAAAACATAACCCTGAGGAACACCACTATTTACAGATTTAAAAAGATGAACGATGACCGTCTACAACAGCTGCTATATAGACCGATCGGAAAGGAAATCATAAAGAAGGTCACCGAGAGAAGGAAGCTTAGAAATCAAAGTTTTGTGCCAGACTCTATGGAAGACTTTCAATATGTCCATCACCACAGCGAAAGATTCACCGAAATACCGAAGGGAAGAAGACCAAGAATCAAAAAGAGGAAAAAAAAGAAGATCATCAATATAGCGATTAGGTTAGGTAAGATTAGAAGATTTGAGATGAATTTCCACATTGTCCTGTTAAGGATAGTCCAGATGAAAACATTTGAAAGAACAGAAGCTTAAAGTGATTAGACGATAGCTGAAGGATTGAGGGGAGGGGTCCCCTTTTTACGGCACAGGATGAGCGAGCGCAAGTTTCCATCAAGAAGGGAAATAGAAAGATAGGAAAGGAATAGTTTGCCAAGGAAGGGTGCCAGCTTGGAAACATGTTTTGACAACCACAGGAGGAATACCATCAAGGCCTTACTCCTTTTTCGTATTAACCTCGGTAAGAGCAGAAATAACATCTTTAGGTGAAATTAAAATATAAGGCATAGGTTAGTTGGGGAAGGTAGAGAAGGACGAATAGCTCCGGATTCGTCCAAGATGGAATCTTTAGAAGAAGGTAAAACGGCAGTTGTGACGTCGAAAGATACTAGAGGATGGAAAGAAGAAGAAAAGTTAAAGTTAATATTTATTTTTATTGCAAAATGTTAGACAGAAGTGAGGAAGAAGAACCAGAAAGATTATTGCATTTTCTACCGAGAAAAATTTTTTAGTGTCACGGAAAATAAATAGATTTTTCACGATTTCGGGATGAAATATAAGTTACGCGAGTTTCTTGAGTTTGAATACGACTGTTAATTCCTGAAAGCAGCGTCTCTGTAGGGAATTGCACGAGAACGATCAGAGTTAAACCAGGTTTTGTTAGGTTTAATTGAAGAATATGAAAATACTGAGAATATTGAGAATAATATGAAATGTACTCCTCCATGCCGGAGAGAATTACCTCGGTAAGGCATTAAGCGCACTCCCGGAGACCTCTCCCATGGGATATCAAAGAAATGCGACCGCAAGTTCGGCGACCAGTTAGCTGCCTTGAGGTGCCAAAAACGTTCCTTCGATGTAGCTGGGGTGTTTCCTGAGGAAGATTTGAAGATATAGAACAGGAATTGGAGGAACCAAGAGGAGGAAAGAGTTTAACAGAATAAGGCGAATGATTAGAGGTTATGAAAAAGGTCTATAGAATGTTTGTTTCATCTCCAAGATGATCAGAGATACAAGTAGGGAGTTGCACCAACTGCTCGAGGTCATTCTGGATAGAAAAGTGGTATTCAAGTTCATCCACTTTATCTTGAGGATTAGAGGAAAACTTTTGGCGGTGGTGAACGTTGAAATCACCAAGAATGAGGATTTCAGAGAAAGGTGAAGAAGAGACAATGTGTCCTAATTTAGAGTTTAAGTAGCCGAAGAATTTAGGATAGTCAGTTGAGTTATGTGACAAATATACAGAACAGATGAATTTAGTAGTAGATTGACAGGATAGCTTGATAAATAAGCTAGAAAATTTGGGAAACTCCAAATCAGAGACATGAGAACAAACAACATCAATGCGCACATAGGCAGTAGGCACAACAATCGTCTTTGACTGAATATTGATGGTAGAGGTAGTAAGAGTCAACAAAGTAGGGTTTGCTGTCAGAAAGATCAAACAACTGAGTTTCGGTTAAGAATAAGAGATGAGGTTAAGAGGAGAGGTGATGTTCAACAAATTGAAAATTAGATTTAAAACCGTGAAGGTTGCAGAAATTTATGAAGAAAGAAGACCGTGAACGAGAACAGGCCGGCAATTCCAAAAAGGTACCAACCCTACTACCGGAGGATGTCAACTCCCAAATGTTCATGCTTGGGATTGGTGGATGAGGAGCTATATTTGGAAGCCGCCACTTTAGGCTTCTCAGAGGCTAATCGTGTAGTTGCCATTTTTGAATATTTTTTTTAGAAGGAATGTGTCGTCAGTAATATTGTTTTATGGTGTGAAAAAGGACAGCCTACTCCAATGTAAGAAGAATGTGCTTATGAGCGCAAGAGGAGCCAACCATTGGGCATTGGAAGTCCTTGGAATGTACCCTAACACTCCATATATGCCAATGAGAGTAATATATATATATATAATACTATAATAATATATATAATAAATATATATTATATATATATATAATATTATATATATATATATATATATCTATATATATATATATATAATATAATATATATATATATATATAATAATATATATATATATATATATATATATACACGGAAAATCTTTGGGTTCTTCAAAACGTAATAGGGAAATGAAAGAGCGCTGATCAAGTATATCTTATTTCTTCATTATTTAAGTCAAGAAATAATATTTATTTTTATTATTTTTGTTTCAAATTCAATTGAGCGATTTTATTAATTAAAATGCCAGCGAACTAGGAAGAAACTGACATTGTTAAAGTCAGAATGAAAACTACTACTACTACTACTACTACTACTACATAATCAAATAATAATAATAATAATAATAATAATAATAATAATAATAATAATAATAATAATAATAATAATAATAATAATAATAATAATAATAAGACAGGGTTCTACAAAGTCTATTTAGGGAAATGAAAGTGCATTGATTCAGCATATCTTATTTTTCAAACGTTTGATTCTGAACATAAACAATCTTCAAATATATTTCAAATAAATTATATGTCATATTAAAATATGATTAATATTTATTATGTTTGCAAAAATTATTACATTACGATATTTAATTAATAAAGCAACCAGAAGTGTAACAAAAATGCGATCTTAAACATTGCAGAATGTAAAATTCAAACATGTAGAAAAACACACGCGTCCAAACTTGTCTTATGCATATTAAATATTAAATATTAAATATTAAATATTGTGAAATATTAAATATTAAATATTAAATTTTAAATATTGTGAAATATTAAAATATTTAAACGAAATTTTATTTAGATGGTCAATGATTATTTACCTGTTGTTGAAAAATATTTTGCTTGGTTGATTGTGCAATCAATGGTGGGACATGAAATGTTAACATTATTTAGAATAGCTTCATATATATTTGTAAAATGATCCTTATAGTCCAGAGATATAATCTTATAATTTTGTTTTAATATTTTGAATTTGGAGAACTATTTTATTGACTAGGTTATGCATAGCTCAAAGGTTAATTTCCAGGTGCTCACATCTAAAGGTTTTGGAGTAGGTTGGTTCGGGCAGTACAATTTTCCGCACCTCACGGCACCGCACCGGCCAACTCTGATCGAGGTATTCATAGTGTAAAGTTACGTTAGGAAGTTGTTTCCCAAGAAGAGAATTTAAAGCCTTCATATTTGCATAATGTTAGTAAGAAAATTGCGAATTTTACCTTGTGGACTTTCACATTCATTATGTGAATGTAGATTTTAAATTCTCTTCCTGTGATACGAACTTCCTAACGTATATGCTACGTCTAAATATGTGCTCTTGTTGCATCGGGGGCAGTGAAACCTGTAAAGCATGTCAATTCCCTCATGAAAGTAAGAATTACATATTTTTATTTAAATGATATTTAAGGAGATTTTAAAGTAAAAAATTATATTAGTAAGGAATTAAAAAGAATTACATATTTATATTTAAATGATATATATGAGGGAATAAAAAGTAGTTAAATCCTATTTCATAATTTATTAACCTATTTTAAAAAAAAAAAAAATAAAAAATAAGCCGTAAAAAAGAGATGTAGATTATCGTAAATTATCTTTGTAATTGTTTAATTGTCATAAATTGTTGTCATTTGGGATGTACAATCTTATTGCTGCTTATCTATTTATCTATCTATCTCTGGGGCTCAAAGAACACAAAACTATTGATTGCAATTAGTAGCATCTATTCAGAAGTTATGTATTCTTATCTATTATGTTATGTTATCTATATATCATTATATTTGAAAACTATTACTTTTAAATGACTGTATTTTTTGAATTTAAAATTTTAAACTTGTGTTTGGGAATAAATTATTAAAATCGAAATGAAAAATGTTTACATTGGAAGAAAAAAATATATATATCTTTATTTTTTAATGTTATTGTTGTTGATGATTCAAATTCAGCAGCACGATCTTATTAATAAAACTAGGAAGAAACAGCCATTGTCATCAGTGGAAATAATTAATTATAGATAAATAATAATAGATAATAATAATAATAAATAAATAATAATAATAATA
>JABUQX010132115.1:0-22641 GCA_015478945.1 Trachelipus rathkii
TACATTATTATATTTTTAAAATGAATGCCCAAATAATAATTTATTTTATTAATATATAGTTAGTTATTTAATAATGTTATATCATCATGTAAATAAATTATTACTATTATAAAACGACACTTATTAAATTGTATTCCACTATACCGTATATATAAAATGAATACGTATTAATCAGGGTTGTATAATATATAAATTACAACGTATTAATGAGATTGTGGTAGTATTCTATACTATTATACATGAGTTATGTAGTATATAAAAGTGCGTGAATGGAGTTTAATTTATACTAACAATATTATAATATATATAGTATATTATAATATATATTATATAAAATTTTAAAATTAAATTTATTATTTAAAAGATTAAAATTTAAAAAAAAAAGTACCCCAAAAAGTTTTGGTAGTTGAATGTTTTATAAGCAATTTATTTTTTGCTTTTTTGCAATTCTGATAAAAAATAATGGAGCGGGGCTCCAACACAACACTCACATCTAGTGTACATCGGAGAATTTATTCTATGCCATTAAAACTAAAAACAGGGAAAGTCATACTTTCTTCTTATGAAGTATAAATAATGCAAGTATTCTCTATGAGGCATTGAAATTTAGTCAAATGTTCAGAGATTCAAATATGTCGAAACAGCTGTAGAACACGCGGGTATCAGTATAATAGTAAACAATATATCACCTCTAATATATATATATATATATATATCAAAATTTAATATATTATATAGCAATTAGTTCTATATAAGAAAGAATTTATACACAATTTACATATGGAAAATGATGGAGCCGAATATAGTAAGGGTTATAGAGAACAAGACTGGCGAAGTACTTATATATAGTCTTTTGATGCTCTTGTAGAAGTCTACTGAAGACTTAAACAGATACTTTAATATTAGTAATTAAAAAAATGTGATGTATAGGTATTGCATTCAGTAGTTAAATCCGGAACATTTCTGCAGGTTCACAAGTTAGATAAAACAAATCTGATAAACTCCATTATACGAATAAAAATTCAATATAAATAATACTGTAGAAACATATACTTATACACAAATATATAGTAACAATAAAAAATACTCGGAATTTTAAGGATCAAGGAAGCTAAGTTCTGTGTGTGTGTTTCCGAAGATATTATACATAGTCGTGTAATAGATTACACAACTATGTATAATATCTTCTATATATAATTGTGTAAAAGATTACATCGAGAAAATTGACAATAAAATTGAGGTTTATAAATCATTGAAACCTCCTTTTAAAGTTTTCCCTTTCGATATTAAGAATTCGAGAAGATATCAAAGAAATAACTGTTCTAAAGGCCACCTCCTTAGCACATTATGTACACTTATGTAGGCCATCTTTGTTCAGAATTTACACAGAATCATTCTGAGAACTTTATCTCTCATAGTAAAAGCTAGGAGTGATCTTTGTGAACTAGGCACCGGAGAGGACTGATATTCGAGCTGCGAGCTAAACACTCAATCAATCAACACAGCGGCAATTCTAGACTCTTGAGGTCGGAGTCCTAGGAGTAGTCTCAGCAGTCTATAGAGAAATAACCTTCTATCCTGTACGGTACTCGTTGCAGTGCAAATATGGATAAAGTAAATGAACAAGGCAAATTTATGAACATTAATATAATAGGGTATATATATAAAAAATTTTAAAGGACTATATATATATATAGCAGAAAAGCGTTCAGAATATATAAAAATTATTAAAAAGAGTACAGACAATTCATATTCAAGTATAATAAAGATATACAATAAAAGCCATAAAAATTCCGCGAGCAAAATAAAAAGGTTATTATTTAATCAAAGACATTATGAGGATATGGAAATAATGAATAACTGACGAAATATAGTCAAAGTTATTACAACAAAAGTATTATAAGCTGTCTAGAATCAATTGTTTAATCTATATATATACATACTTAAAAATTTTTCAGGGATGCCTAGAGTTTATATTAACAACACTATATATTAATTATAATAGCTTTGTATATATACTATCTCACTATGATATCTAAATAGTGAATGTTGAGAGCTTATTATATTATATTTCTTATCACTTTTATTATAAAAATAATAAAATCGGATCAAAGTACATCGTTTAGAGTTTATTGAATGAAAGTTTTTATTTTTAAAAATCAATTTGTTTTGAATAAAAAATTTAATAATTACATATGGTCGGGGCTGTTCAAAGAGAAATTATTTTTTAAATTTAGGAAGAAAGTATTAGAAATTATATTATATTATATATATATATAAATATAATAAATATAATTATATATATGATAATACAAAGGTTTATTTTCTGACCAGGACTCAATTTTATGAGATATCGAGGACTTGAGTCACCTAGTGAAGTCGCTGATGTAAACAGAATTATAACCACTTTATCATATACCTGATACATTATAAAAGGCTACGGTGTAAAGTATTAATGACTCGGTTGACTTTTTGTTGGCCTCTAAAGTCTATGAGTTATAGGATAATGTTTCGGTTAAATCATGTTATATATATTGACTTAATAATATTGTGATCATAATTGATTAAATGCTTTGTAAGTTATCAGTAGAGTAATATTATAATATTATAAATATACAATTAAATATTAATTTTAAAAAAATAAAATTTAAAATAAATATAAGCACACCACAAATGCCGAGTCACTATATCAACGAATCCTAAAATTATACGACCAATCATACTGAGAACCTTATTAAAACAATTGATTCGCTAACTCGAACCCTGTTTTGCAATTTCTTTCCCTGAAAGACCTTTTCTATATAGGATTTTTATCTTGTAACAACCATATATATATGTGGCACGGTATATATAATCCAGAATTTATTTTTATTTCAGAGGGGGGGCAAATCAAAAAATTATACCGTTCATTATATTAATATATATATTATATATAACTATATAATATTATATATATATATATATAATAATAATATATATATATATATATATATATATATAAATATATAATATATTAAATTAATTAATATATATATTAATATATATAATATAATTTATATATATTATATATATTATATATATATGTATATATATTGTCTCTTCAATAGTGCGTTTAAAATTAAAATTCACTTACGTTTTATGTGTTACATGAGATAATAACGCTTTGGTTCAATAAAATAGAGACAAGACCATTAAGATATTTAATTCCCAAGAAAAAATGGTATATGAATAAAAAATGAAATTAAAAATAATCTAATTGGTTAATTTAAATAAAAAATTACTGTTAATATATTCTAAAATCATGGTAATGTACATGAGAGTGGCGAAGTTCCGAGAAAACACCTATACATACATTTTATATAGTGAATCGTAAATGATGTTTTTCATGAATGATATAACTACATTAAGAAATGCATCCAGTTCTATAATAGTCATTATTATACATCTCTAATAGTATTTCCTCAAGTAGGTTTTCCATAGAAAGTTAACCTAATTTGAATAAGTCATTATCTTTACTACTTATGAATGAGCAATTAAACACGGTAAAATTGCCAGTATTTGAAACAAGATGTAAATATATATTTGAGAATTGATGACTACGAACAAGAAACTAGTAAACTTAATTGCCGGATTATTTATTTAGGAGTGTAACCTTATGTGCTGATGTATAATAGTACCTAATTTTCTAAATATATTACCAATTAAAATTCCCATTTCACTGCTTTTACTAAATCTTATCATTTGGTAGCTTTCGAGATCTTTCTACTTGTTAAAATAATATTACATACAATCTCTTCCCAAGTTCATGCTGATAGTACAGACCTATACGTTCGGTATAGACAAATTTAGGCAAAGGAAATTATTTTAAATAAACTTACTATCTTCCTAATGCTGTATTAAATGAATATTAAGCCCTAAAAAATGGTATAAAAAATGGATGTGCGATAAAATTAAAGTCTTAGTGGTTATCGTAAGTAATGATATATAATTGATTATGTGTCTAGTATAATTAATTTGAAATTTGTTAATGTATATCTTAGTAACATATATATTATATATATATATGTATAATATATATATATATATATATATATATATATATTATATATATAATATATATATATAATATATATATATATATATATATATATATATATATATAATATATAATATAACGTTTTTTAAAAAAACTCTGCAAATATCCTTAAATATTATTCAAAATATGATTTTTTCCTTCATTTCTTTTACTCCAAGGCATACTCGCAATATATGAATCAATCATCTTTAATGTTTCATTCTTTTGTTTTTTTAGTTTTAATATTTATTTTAAAACAACTTTACGTACTTTCCACCGTCATGTTTGGTTCCACCAATGCATTTTGGATTAATTTGACAAAAACCTGTGAAATAAATTAAATATTAATTTTTAACCAAATTGAACTTCCTTAATCTAATGCAATATAAGCTAATCTAACCCATAATCTAACCTATGTAACCATACCTAACCTAATTTTAACCTAACCTAACCTAACCTAACCTAAACCTATACCTAACGCTAAACTTAAACTAAAACCTAAACCTAACAACCTAACCTAACCTAACTATACCTAACCTAACCTAACCATACTAACCTAACCTAACCTATCTAACCTAACCATAACGTAACCTAACCTAAGGTATTCAAATTTCAAAAATTAAAATAATGATTTATTTGTTACCGTCCCACAAGTAGTTTACTCTCGGAATTTAACCAAACAACTGGCTGACAAAATTATTTAACTCCCCTTTTTGTTTTAAATGTAGTAATTAAATACCCTTAAGAAAACATAAATAACGAATAATTAAAAATATTGAAGAGTTCAAACGAACATTTTTTTCTTAGTACCGATAACAAAATTAAAATTAATAAAATTTGTTTAAAAAAAAAACTTTAATATCAATAAATTAAAAAGAAAAGAAATTAAAATTTATTGAAGGTTCAACAATAAAGTAAATGTGGAAACAAGTAATCTTTTCTTTCATAGGGTAAAATTTTTTACTTTTTCAATTATTAACAAAACTTCACCCAAAAGAACGTAAGAAAAAATTAAAATGACACATATATATTATATTATATAGTATATAATATATAATAATATATATATATATAATATATATATTATTATATATATTATATATATATATATATATATATATATATATTATATATATATATATACTATATATATATATTATATATATATATATTATATATTTATTTATAATATATATATATATATACTATATATATATATATTATATATATATATATACTTTATATAATATTAATATATATATTAATATATATATAATATATATATATATATATATATAATATTATATAATATAATATATATATATAAATAAAAAAAATCTTTGATAAAAATCCTTACATATGTCCAGACAGCTCATAATTTAAAATGAGGATTTAACTTTTAAAACTTTAGGATGAAACTGAAATATCATTTTTAATGCATTTTAGAAAAAAGATAAAATTAATAAAATTAATATTACAAAATATGTGAAGTCCAAAAAACGAGGACTGAAAGAGGATTATATTAAAAATTTAGGAGAAAGTTAAATTTATTCTTTTTTCTTGTATTTCTTTAAAATTCTTATTTTCCTACTATAATTACTTTCTGTTTTTTAATTCCTAAGTTAATAAAGATGAGTAATTAACACATTTAATGTTCATCAATACCGATCATAATTTGTACACAGAATTAATGATTCATAACTGTAAATGAAGAAGGAATAATAAAACTAGGAGACGGAGCCGAACAATCGAATTATAAGTAGGACCGGAGCCGGAGCCGGAGCCGGAGCCGGAGTCCGGAGCCCGGAGCTGGAGCCGGAGCGGAGCGCGGAGGCCGGAGCGGAGCAGGAAGCCAAACAATCTTAAAAAAATGCCAAGATCTCGGAGCCAGGAGCCATATCCAGAGCCGTTGTAAAATTTTAAAAAGGGCTGGAGCCGGAGCCGGAAGTCGGAGCCGGGTAAGTAATTAAAAAATGCTGGAGCCTCCACTGGGCCATATCTTGAACTAGAGTTGAAGTCAGAGCTCCCGGAATTTTAAAATGATGGAGCCGTAGTCGGAACCGGAGCCGAAAAAATTTGCCGGCTCCACAGCCCTGATTTTAAAAAAACACTTTCAAGCAGCACAACATTCATAAAGGTACTCAGTTCAGGAGTTTCACAAGTAAAATTCGACTTACACTACAATATTTACTTCAAAAAATACAGTCTAGAAAATCTCATAAAATGTTAGCATTAATTTACTATACATGGATGGTAATTCAAAAGTTTAAGTTTTAAAATCTAATGGAATCATATATAACTGAGAGAATTGTTCCTAGACAGACTGACAATTAAAATAATAAAATTAAATATATTAATACTTCTGTCAACTTGTATTATTAAAATTTTATGATACTTCAAAAATATTTTATAGTGTCTGTTAAATAATTATCGGGAGAGGGCCATGGCACTCCACACTTGGAGTCCCCCCCCCTAACATAACGCCAACTGTATAATAATATAATAAATTAAATAAATTATTAAATATAAAAAAAAATTCATAATATATATAATATATAAATTATAATAACAATTATAATTATAAATATATATTATTATAATTATAAATTATATATATATAATAATTAAATTAAAATAATAAATATATAATAATAATAATAATAAATAAATATTAACACAAATATAAATATCTTAAATCTATATATTAAATATTAAGTGGGAATCAAATATGAGAAAAATTCGTAAAACAATCACGCCATATTAAATCAATAAATATATAATAAATATTATTATTTATTTTTTTATTTTCCCAATTTCATTATCTTTATAAATACGAGATTTGAAATCAATATTGCAATAACAAATAATATATATAAATATAATAAATTAAATTAAAATAATATAATTATAATATATAATAAATAAAAATAATAATATAATATATAATAATTAAAATAATTAAATTATATAAATAATAATAATATAATTCTCACCTAATTTATTTCTTCACTCAATTACCTCCTCCTGTAGGCGTATGCACCTGTCAGCTATCTTGCACGAAGCTCTCACCCCAATATTATTATATCACGTCGAGATCTGATAATCGTCGTAAACTCTTTATCCTCTACCACTTCTTCATAGTCATTATATATCCCCTACCTCTCTATTCACAGCAGGTCTGTACCGCACAATAATCCGCCCATCCGCATATGAGATCTCAACTCCGCCATCACACCTATTTCACTATCCCCGACATCCCCCAACCCGTCATTCACCGCAATTTTTACGTATCCACATCCGCAACCTCATCCGCATAAATTTTTGCGGAAGCGGAATAGTATACATCAATGAATCTCATTTCATCTCCTTCCCTCCGGCTGCCACTCACAATAACTTTTCGCACACCTATTTTCTTCCATCCTCCTCACAAGTCCGGTAGCAATTTAATATAAAAAAGAAATCATCAATTAATATATCAACCCCTCTATAAATCTCACCACAGTTCCCATATTATATCTAATCTTAATACTATACCCTAAACATATATAACGAGCCCTCTAACAGTCATATCTTTCATACCCTTACCTTACTATAGATTATACAATCTTTTTCTAACCATATAGATATATATACTAGATACCAATATTATACAAAAGATATATCTTATAATACTCTATCCCAATAATCAGGTCCTAAAATATGATTTAGCCTGATATAGTAAGATCAAATTGCTCTATAGTCTATTCTATGTATATTTCTAGGTTGATATCATTATTTCTTCTCATAAAATATATAAATACGAATATTATATATATAATAATATATATATAATATATATATATATATAACGATAATTAATAATTAGGGTCATTATATATACAGAACGATATATCATTG
Organism: Trachelipus rathkii; assembly: GCA_015478945.1. Classification (NCBI taxonomy): domain Eukaryota; kingdom Metazoa; phylum Arthropoda; class Malacostraca; order Isopoda; family Trachelipodidae; genus Trachelipus; species Trachelipus rathkii. Next base: position 7,973 of record JABUQX010132115.1, read on the forward strand.
AGGTAATAATATATATATAATAATTAAAAGTTAACTAAGGACTTATCAAGGATTCACAGAACAGTCAGGATTGGAGATATGATGATATTGGAATCAAATAACTTTGCTAAATACGACACGCATGCAATAGAGCTTAAACGTTTTCTAAAATCAAAGATTACACAACACAAATATTGAGAATATGACCAAGTGTAGCCAAAAGAGATACAGAGAGAAACTGTTGGGAGTGCCTACCGAATAATAGTACCCAGTCTGCTTAAAAGCCGTTGAACTCTCACATCAGCACAAATTACTAAAGCTATATAAGACATCTAGATAACCACAGACCGCAATTACCCTCCTGAATGCATTACGCAGAATATCTATCATGCCTTCCTTGAGAATCCAATCGAACTCGTATTTTATTTGGCTAATCTCAGCACCAAATAACTGCAAGCGCGATCTTCCGTGAAAGGTTATCAATAAGACAATCACATCATTGCAGCCGAAGAGTAATTCTAATATCAGAACACACAGCTTGAAAGATCCCAGATATAAGCATCCACTGGTCTCTGCTGCCTGGGTAATATAATCTGTAAACAGTTTTCCACATCTTTCAGAAGCCGCCACAGGCAAAAAAATCTTAGCAAGCCCTTCAAACAAGTGCGCTAGATGAGCAACTTTTCAAGATGCGCTGCAGATCTCACTTGTATCAGCACGCAACACAGAGACAGCACAACTCCTCCCCTCTCAAAGGCCTCCTGACTGCCTTGTTATTCGCAACACCATACACTATTTTGGAATTCATTAATTTATATATCCACTTAATACATTATACCTATTATACAGAAATAGGCAGCATCGGAGGCTTGTGCAAAAGAGATAGTGGTGCAAAAGAGTTGCGGTCCAAGCGTCCTGCACTCTGGTTATACGGGTATATAATAGACATATTATATATATAATATAATAATAACTATATATATAAAAAAAACCAATTAATATAAATACTATATATAATAAATTATACTACGATCACATATATATATATATGGTATAAGAGTACCCTTATATCCTTATGATACTGAATAGCTATCACCTAATTAATGATATTGATAAGTATATATTTACATAATTATACCTATATATATATACCGCGTATATATATATTAGCTCATAAGATTCTATCATTAAACTATCACTTATCAACATCAGTTCTTGTGCGACCTATTGTACTAACAATTAATGATCCATTAATAAGACTGTATAATGATAAAATAATATGTTTATATATATAACTATAACAATTGGGTAAGAAATAAGTAATCAATATATATAGGACTTAACTAACCCATGTTTTATACACACCTGTTGTTATTAGTATATAATATATATATAACTATATACCTATATTTTATATCCATAACAATATCATACCCATTATATATATATATATACTGTGTATTTTCAACTATATATAGTATTGAGCATATAACAGCAGTCCATACTAGGTATGCGTGGTGTGTTTGTTGGTGTGGATGATGTGGTGGTGGCTTTCGTTGTGAGTCTAGAAGGTATCCTATAGTGGCAAAAGCACGTAAAAACTTAACTGATCCGCCATCCAATACGCATCCAACGGATCAGTGATTTCTTTTTACCTAACCCCCATCCGCGCATAGATGAAAAATCACTATCCGCAAAGATTCCCGCCATTCACGACTAGTGAGAAGAATATTCCGCTCACCTCTCTAATATATCAGGCACAACTAATTATATATATATATCTATATATATATATATAATATATATATAATTATAATATATATATATATAATATATATATATATATATATACTATATATAATACTATACTATATAATAATATATATAATATATATAGTATAATAATATATTATGCCTATATTAATATATACTTATTATATATAATATATATATATATATTATATATATATATATATATATATATATATATTAATATATATATATAGTATATATAAATAAATAGGTCTGAATATAACCGCACTACTTTATTTCTATAAATAGCAGATTATAACAAATGAGAGATCACCACTAATATAATTATCTGGTTTTCGAAATGTATAATATCCATATGCAAGTGGTGTGCTTTTAATCTGGATTGTAATTCAAACTATAATTCAACTAACTAGTAACGATTTCATTAAAAAATGTAAAGTTAAGACACCTAAAATTAAAGATCAAATATACAAATTGTAATTAAGAAAAGTATTCTTTAATCACTGCCGGTTCAAAAAAACCATGCTGCCATTCATCCAGTTTATTTTCGATTGCGTCCTTCAAATCTCCTCTTTATGATTCTCTCGTACATACCTTTGTAATATGGGCATCAGGTGCAATGTCCCCCTGCACTTATTCCATTTATTCCGTGTCATCAACAAAACTCCTCTTCACCAGCTCCTTTCAAATCTCCAAGGCAGCATATTGCCTCTGGCCGTGCCGCCTTATCCGTTTTTCAATTCTTTTCTCTATCGCTTGTTCACCTTCCTCAGGTACAATCTGCCACTTCCCCCGCTCTTCCATCTTGCGATGTCAAGTCTTTCTTCCCATTGTTCCTCTTTTTCTATTATGTTATTCGGGATATTATCAACAGCTGTTCGAAATATTTCTTCCACCTTCCGCTAATATCGGACAAGGCTTGTTAAATAATGTTTCATTTTCAAATTTTTTTTTTTATTTTCATGGTTTGCCTTGTTAAAAGAACCCTTTCTATAATTTTTTTTGCAATGTTGTATGATTTTAGCTTTCTATAGCCTTTCCATTTATCTGTTATTGTTCGTCGCTCCAATCCTTTTCCCCATGCACTTCACTTTTCTCTTTATTTTTTTAATTTGTTCAGATCTATCCTTCTTACTTCACATAATCCCTCCCTCTTCTCCACTCTTTTCGTCTTTATCCACTTTCTAAAACAATTCATTTTTCTCTTTATACCGCGCTCGTCTGAACAACATTGATCAAGTCCACCATGGCGTTTTGTTCTTTTTTTCTTTCCATGAAATTGGTCTTCACTTTCAACAACCCTCAGACCCCTCCCAACAGGGCGTCCTTCAATGCTCTCCAACTCTCGCCCACCTCCGCATCATCTACCAATTCTTCCTGTTACTTCCTTTTCTTCTAAAATTTTTCTTCCTACATTCCCACAGCTCTCACCAACTTCTTCCATCAATAGACTCTCTTCAATAAGCTTAACATTTTTACGGTTTAACACTTCATCTATTCTCATCTTTTTCCCACAACCAAACGGTGATCCGAGTCTCCGAGACCGACGGTATACTCTTCAGGTTTTTAAACGTCTTTTGTTATTAGTTAGCATTAAGTCAATCATTGATTTCTCCTCGCATCCTCTACCCTCTCCATTCCATCTGTACCACGTCCATTTATGGCTATTTCTATGGTTGTAAAAAGTGTTCGTCCATGCTTCATATCCCATTCTGTACACAAAAAAATTTATAACCACTCCCCCTTCAGAGTTCCTGTCCTCCAATACCAAAGCATCTTTTTAACTTTCCCTCCACCCCCCCGTCGGTCTCTGTCCAACATGTCCATTCAAGGTCACCCAATGTTACGATGTTTTCTTGATGTGACGCTCTTCATTCACATTTTGCAGCTCTCAATAGAAGACTTCTCTTTCTTCCAAAACGGGGGCTTACAACCTGAATTAAAAACACAGATCCATCCCGAATCTGTTTTTGATTGAGAACGCAGGCCAGGATCCTTTCATTTTTACCCTGCTCTAATACTTACTTTACTCTCTGTGCTATGTTCTGGTGTCAAAGATCACCCACACCAACACCCAGTTCATCTCTAATCCTCCACTGTAGAGAAGCTGGTAATCACCATGCAGCACCTTCACCCCACCCGACAGTCTGGCTTCACAAACACCCAGAACATCAATCTTATGGTTAATCATCAGGAGCACCATCTCCTTCTCCTTTTCCCTTAGTGTCGCCAAATTTGAAGTAACCCCCTCAGGTTTCTTTTAATATTTCCAATTCGTAGTCCAAAATCACTCAGTTTTTGATCAGAAGGTTTCAAAGTGTTCCGAGGCAAAACATGAGTTTCTTGAGCAATTGATGACGATTAGTGGCTTGCTAAGCTTATCCCAATCTATTTTATGGGAAAAGTAGAATAGCAAAAGAGTTTTTCCAGTCTCGAAAACCACGCATAGATAATCTTCATATTGTCAAACTGCGTCGAAACCTTTACATCTAGGCCAGAAATAACTTATAGCAGCTTCTTTATTTTTAAATCCAAATTGTATTTCTATTCCTTTTTCAAAAAGAACTGATTGGATGGTTTTTCCACTCCTCACCTAAATTAGTTCGGATACCGCTTTGTTTGTATATTTTAAATTAATAAATTTTGAAAAGAACTGGAATAAAAATTTTGTTGCTCCTCCTCTTTAGTTCGTTAAAATATCAATTTAATTTTGTTTAATAATCTGGTTTTAATTTATAATTTTTGACTCAATAAAAAAATTTTCATAAATTTTTGCTAGTTGCTAGTTTTTGCTAAATAATAAATTGGCCTTAACAATGCGGTTCATCTTTTTACTCAGGCAAAAAACCTTTTAGAACTTTCTTATTTATTAGTTTTCTTGAAGATTTTATTCAGCCTTCATCTTAGTCTCTACTCTAGATCTTCTTTTTTCTTTCCCCAAGCTTTTGTTAATGCGTCCAACTCCGACGAAAGTCAGCAATAATAAATAATAATAATAATAATAATAATAATAATAATAATAATAATAATAATAATAATAATAATAATAATAATAATAATAATAATAATAATAATAATAATAATAATAATAATAATAATAATAATAATAATAATAATATAGGTTATTATATACTGTAAATGTATGGTCAGATGTAGAACAAGAGATCTGAATACCCTTAATGGAAATGTTTCCTCTGTAAAGGGCTTTTGCTAAAGGCTGGAACACTGACCGGTTTCGTCCGTAAATCTCGGACATCTTCAGAGTTTTGATTCTTACAATAGAATGAATTTTTTTATCATAAGATTTAAAAAATTTAAATTACAAATTAGATTTTAGATTTTAGAATTTAGCATTTCATATTATATTTAACTTAAGGGACAATACGTTAAACTTTATGTTAATGTTTTAGATGTTTTATAAAATAAGCCTCAGCTATTTTCAGTTTTTGGGCTTCACATGAGTATAAAATTTTAAATGATTTTGAAATATCAGGTACAGTTGTCTGTTATGCTCAGTGAATAAATGTTTGTATATATTACTGGGTTTAAAGCGGTGCTGATATGCCCTATCTGTTAATCTATTAGTCGTGTAACCAATATACGTCGATGTACAGTCAGACTCGGGACATTCGAATTGGTACACGACATGGTGTCCTTAGTAGAGAAGCAGGAAGAAATTTTTCTTGTTTTGTGTTATAGTTTAACTGTGATTTTTGAGTTACTTGTAGATTTAATGTGGGCGTTAATAATGCCGCTTAGGCATTTTTCCTCTTTATCGAAGTCTTTTGCATTTGAAGTTTTAAAATAAAATTTAATACTTTCAGAGATATTGATCGTATTGTCCTGTTGTTTGTAGAGTTTGTTGATGGTCTTGTTTATTATTTTCTCCGTTAAATTTAAAGGTGGTTACAGTTAATATCGGGTTCTGTTTAATTCTTTTAACTTCGGCATCAAATGACCTAATCCGAGCACAATTTATAAGCCCTATATATGAGTGTTTTAACAATTGAATTCTTATATACTTCTGGTATATAAGGTACAAACCATTATCAGTTGGCTTGACATGTATGCTTGTGGAAAAAGTTCCATCATCATTAATTTTGTTTTTATATCCAAAAATTTAATTATATTATTATGAGATGTTTCAGATGTTAATTTGAGGCAAAAAAGGCTTTCCAAGCGGTTGATAAACTGATGAATGTCTGTATGATTAATAAATATAGTAAGGGTGTCATCAACGTATATTACATAGAAGACTGGGTTGAATGTGTTGTTTTCTCTCAAAATTCTACTTTCAGCCCGCCATGTAAAAGTCACACGTAGGGCTCAGAGGTGGAACCCATGGCAACACCATCCTTTTGCAGGTAGAAACTATCTTGAAATTTGAAAGGGGTTTCAGTACAGCATATTAATAGTAGGTTCCTCATGTGGGTTTCGGATATGTCATTAGGAGGTGAATTATTGGAATGGTAAACATGTTAAATTATAATATCTATTGTTTCTACAACGGGGACATTCGTAAATAATGATTCAACATCCAGAGAAGCAAGCATTTCTGAGTTGCTAAGTTTTAAGTGAGATAGTTTACATAAGGTTTCATTATTAGATTTCACAATAAACGTGTTATCTCAGTGAGAACGTATTATGGTATTAAACAATATCTCTGAAAGTATTAAATTTTATTTTAAAACTTCAAATGCAAAAGACTTCGATAAAGAGGAAAATGCCTACGCGACATTATTAACGCCCACATTAAATCTACAAGTAACTCAAAAATCACAGTTAAACTATACCACAAAGCAAGAAAACTTTCCTCCTGCTTCTCTACTAAGGACACCCTTTCAGTTAATCACCATGTCGTGCACCAATTCGCATGTCCTGAGTCTGACTGTACGTCGACGTATATTGGTTACACGACCAATAGATTAACAGATAAGGCATACCAGCACCGCTTTAAACCCAGTAAAATATACGAACATTTATTCACTGAGCATAACAAGACAACTGTACCTGATATTTCAAAATCATTTAAAATTTTACACTCCTCATGTGAAGCCCAAAAACTGAAAATAGCTGAGGCTTATTTCATAAAACATCTAAAACCAGACATTAAAATAAAGTTTAACGTATTGTCCCGTAAGTTAAATATAATATGAAATGCTAAAATCTAAAATCTAATTTGTAATTTTAATTTTTTAAATCTAGTGTTAAAATAATTCATTCTATTTTAAGAATCAAAACTCTGAAGATGTCCGAGGTTTACGGACGAAACCGGTCAGGATCTAATAAATATAAATATGCTTCTTACTTTCTTTGTAATTATTCTAGACTAATACAGGGCTTGTAGCGAGTTTCTGAAATATTTAGGGAGTTGGAAGCAAAAAATAAAACCTATATTAAAACAAAAGCTGATGAAACATACCATACACACACAATAATAATAATAATAATAATAATAATAATAATAATAATAATAATAATAATAATAATAATAATAATAATAATAATAATAATAATAATAATAATAATAATAATAATAATAATAATAATAATAAATATATATATATATATATATATATATATATATATATATATATATATATATATATATATATATATATATATATATATATATATATATATATAAAAAAAAAAAAATAAAATATAGACGCGAAATACATAAGTATATATATATATATATATATATATATATATATATATATATATATATATATATATATATATAAAAATTAAGGGTAGTAGCCTAGTACGAGATAAAATCAATGCTATTATAATCTTTGTATTGTAATTGTAAAGCTATTATTATGTACGGTAAAATTTACTTACATCTTATAACATCACACATAACTGTTTTTATTCTTTTTGTTCATATTATTTAAAATCTTAAGTCAACCAATAAGAGTCTTTTCCCTGACCGGCGATATATGACGCCAAAACGAGGGAAGACGTTAGTCAGGCAGCCGAGATCAATGCCATAAGATGTGTCCCGGGCATCGCCCGGCACACAAAAATACTATTTTGTAATAAAAATTAAAGGTGTTATACTATAATCATGTTCTTATAATAAGATCTTTTGTGTCATTTGATACGCTAAGTTGATTCACCAGTGAATAAAAAGATAAAAATTAGAAAGAACGGTGAAAGAGATCTAGTAATGAACATGGCATTATATTACATGCCCCACATTGCAAACTGTTCCAAAATATATAATATGGGGATTTAAGTATTCACGAAAATATATTTAAAGGGTCTGTGGCCCACTCCTTATTTATTATACAAAATAAAAATTATCTATTATTATCTGTGAAAACAACATTATAAAAAGAATGTTAATAAAAGAATAACATCAAAATCTATTTAATACACCTTCCATCTTATTAATTAGTGTACCCGAGGAGGTGAGGGATTTAATTCTATGTTTAATTGATTAATGAACTCATCTTCTCGCTCTACATAGTTTTGGTAAACCCCAGAACGACATCAGTCATTACAACCTTTTGATAAAAGAGGGCCAGATAAGAATAATAATAATAATAAATACGGTGATAATAAAAGTGGACAATATTAGTTACTCAAGTGAAGAAATTTTTTTAAGTTATTAAAAAGAAGTAAGTCTTGAGGGTCTATATTATTAATGCTAAAAACGTAAGTGGTAGCGTGAAGAAAGTTCTTGTAAAAAAAAAGAAAAAAAAAAGAAAAAGAAAAAGAAAGTCGTTATCCAGTTGATAGTTCTTTCTTCGAAAATCACCATGCTTTTCAAAAAAAAAAAAAAAGTTTTCTTTTAAATGTGAAACTAAGAAGAGAAAAAGTCAGATTCCTGATGTGAGAACTCACGGTCCCAAACGTTATAGCTTATTACTCATCGAAGTAGGCTTAACTTCCAAATTGGGGCGAGAACACGCGAGTTTGCTATAACAACAACAAAAAAAATAAATAAATAAAGTCTCTGTGATGAAGACGAGGCCGATATAAAGAAACTTGGGAAAATAAAATACCCCATCAAAATATTCAAATTCGCCTCTATGCAGAAACGAACTAAAGCTCAAAATTGCTGTCTGTTAAAGTACTGAACCTCTTTGTGATGGCGCTCAGAGAATAAATGAAGGAACAGATGAAGTCTTCTCCCGCGCAAATGGTATTTTATTTTTTTGTAAGTGCAAATGTAATCTTATAATTAATTGTTTTATTAAAAAGTAATTAAAATATATGATAATTCGACGGCAGAATGATGTTATAAAATAATGGAAAATCAGATAGACTTCTTTTGTGTCTTATGATAATTATAGGAATCTTGTGGATATTTAAATAAACGTTTACAATATGTAAGGAGGTGGGTATCCCCCATTCTTTGTACCCTTACCCCCCAAAATTGGGTGGGAAAGAAGGTTGAACTTGTAAATAAGATTTTAAGATATAGTTGCAACACGGGCTTCGAACGATTTTCCGTGAAAGACGATAATAAAACTTTCTCTTTTAAGAGAAAGAAATGTAATAGAGATATGTGAAACGATACGAAGATGCTTGTAAACGGTCTTGTTAGGAGTGTCCGTAGATAAAAAGAAAGAAAACTGTAATAAATTTAAGGGTATTAAAATTTATATTTTAAATTATCTAATATGTGCAGACCTTGCGTCTAGGGGTTTTAAATGCATGACGGGAATTCCCATATTTTAAAAAAAATCATTGTATTTTATTTATTAAGTATGATAATTAGTTATATACGAGTTTATTTTATGTGTCAATAGTAAGATCTATCTGTTTAAAAATTATTTTTATGACGTTTTATGGTGCCGAGTTGTTATATATTCTTAGAATTCAAACGCAAGTACTTTAAAATTTATCATACCATAAGGGGGAGGAGCTATGAACTCCTTTAGTCATCTGACGTCATCGCGAGTGGGTAGGCTTAAGGCACAGGCTGTATAGTACCAAAAAGTTGGTCTCCAAAAATGAAATAAATTCTACGGAATGTTTCTGCCGACTTTAAAATTTGTTAAAAAAAAATGTATTTTTTTTAGAATTAAAGGCTGAGTGTTCTTCCTTAACCTGGGATTATATATATGTACTAAGGCTAGTAGCCTAGTACGAGATAAAACAATGCTATTATAATCTGTATTGTAATTGTAAAGATATTATTATGTACGGTAAAATTTACTTACATCTTATAACATCACACATAACTGTTTTTATTCTTTTTGTTCATATTATTTAAAATCTTAAGTCAACCAATAAGAGTCTTTTCCCTGACCGGCGATATGACGCCAAACGAGGTGGGAAGACGTTAGTCAGCAGCGCCGAGATCAATGTTATAAGATGTCCTGGCATCGCTCCGGCACACAAAATACATTATTTTTAATAAAATTAAAGGTGTTATACTATAATTAATGTTCTTATAATAAGATCTTTTTTTTTTAGTGTCATTTGATACGCTAAGTTGATTCACCAGTGAAAATAATAAGATAAAAATTAGAAAGAACGGTGAAAGAGATCTAGTAATGAACATGGCATTATATTACATGCCCCACATTGCAAACTGTTCCAAAATATATAATATGGGGATTTAAGTATTCACGAAAATATATTTAAAGGGTCTGTGGCCCACTCCTATTTATTATACAAATAAAAATTATCTATTATTATGTGTGAAAACAACAAAATGAAAAAGAATATTAATAAAGAAAATAACATCAACTATTTTTCTATACACCTTCCATCTATTAATTAGTGTACCTGAGGGGTGGGAGATTTTTTTCTATGTTTATTTTATTAATGAACTCATCTTTCGTCTCATATATATATTATATATATATATATATATATATATATATATATATATATATATATATATATATATATATATATATATATATATATATATATATATATATATATATATATATATATATAAGCTGGTAATAGTAATAGGTAATTAAATGCAAACCAATGTACGCACAGCATGTGTGCTTAACGATCCTGTACACCTGTGTATCTACGTACCATTCTTTAATATTTACATGTATAACATGCGAGCTTTTTGTTTAAAAACTGTTAGAAGAGACTCCTCTCACCCCTTTGGTAAAGGCGTGACCAAGAGTCAAAGATTAGGCATAAGAACTCGAATGAGGCGAAATGCCAAGGCTGAAGCCGGGATTGTGCTAAAACCTCGCGCACGGAGAAGATGGGCTGCGGCCTTTCCTCTCTTCACATTTGATTATATACAATCATGCATAAAATTATAACATCATAATTAACAACCATTTATTATTGTTCAAATTGTCAAGTGAAATATATTATGAACTATCTATTGGTTCAATTTCCATTATTATTTGATCTGACTAATAAACTCAAAGCAATGATGCTCTCTCATTCAAACCACAAATTGATTAATGATTTTCATTAATTCTAAGATAGTTAAGGTGATCTTAACAGCCCATATATCTTTTGGTAAACCCTACGAGTGACCCTGAATTCAATCTAGCCCCCTGGTTTGGAATTAGATGCAGTGAAAAGTGCCATTAAAAACATAAACTATTTGAAAAAAAACTGTGAAACTAACGTTAAATGTGCATTTATTCTATGTTCTGTGCATTAAATAAACAGTGTTTCTAAAAACTTAACTACGTGAAGATACAATGTTTTATCACAAAAATTAATAAAGTCGTAGTGTTAGAAAAAAAACCGGAGCAACAAGCGCATTCAAAGTGAAAAAAAAACAAAAAAAACAAAAAAAAAACAAAAGGACGCTTAGTTACAGAAGAGCGTCACCACCTAAAACGTTTGAAAATCCCAAACAAACTATCATTTTAGGCCTAAAAAGTGCGCCAAAAATTTGAAACAACATCTTTTCGAGTGTGAAAATGAAATCAACGAAGACTTTCACTGAGAAAAATCAAACAAATCCCCCCAAATCGCCACGAACTTATTCGCCTCCCACTGAAGGGGATGATTCTTCAACCTACACAGCAAAATCATCGACTTCAACCTACACAGCAAAATCATCGACTTCAAAACTCCATCTAAACAGAAAAAAGAGGGAATAGAAACATCACACCCCCTCTCCAATGCTCGCTACATTCCCCCAGGAAAGAAGATCAGTTCCTCACTTCAAGATTGGATACCCCAAAAAAAAACTCATTCTCCCATACAAATGGAGGTGATCCTTTCTCCTAACCAGCGAACATCGTACGATGCTAAGAATAGAAAAAAACAACAACAACAAAAAAATTGTTAAATAATTAGAGCAGTGTATAAACTTCTATGTATCAAATAATTAATATAGTGAACAATGATCATAAGAATAAAAATAATAATAATAATAATAATAATAATAATAATAATAATAATAATAATAATAATAATAATAATAATAATAATAATAATAATAATAATAATAATAATAATAATAATAATAATAATAATAACAAAAATCATTATAATAATAAAGAACAAATAAACTTTTAAAATATCCGCTTAAGAAAATAATAAAATGTTTGTGAGAGAATTATGTAAAGCAAGAACCCAAAATTGGGGCGAGCTCATCGCAATAACAAACAAACAGCAAACACGTGTGTTGTAAACAAATTAAAATGTGAAATTATTAAAAGTTTCCAAATTATTGACGTACTTGTCTCCTATAATATCTTTTTTCTTGTTTCCATGCTAAATATATTTTTTAATCGTGTAATAGTTGATAACATTTAAAATAAATGCACACCATCGTAAGAATGACTAACAATTAAAAATATTTCTTTACCATGGATGTAATCTTTATATGAATTTTACATTTTATCGGCTGAGTTACATGTATTTGATAGAGTTAAACATGCTTTCAATTGAGCGTCATTAAAAATTTTAAGATCAGACCGGATCCTAGGTAACAGTTGTCGGACGGAAATGATAAGCAATGATAGTATGTTGTTATTTTGTTAAACCATGTCGAACTATTATTTAGATAAATGAAATTTATTGTGGATTAATAACAGAGCTATAGAAATGTCTTTATCATTCTTGAAAATTTTTTGTGATCAAAAAATTGTAAAAGGTCTAGCATGCACCTCAAAACAAAAATGAAATTTTACCATTAAAAAGCTCTGAGCTGTTTTGCTTTTCAAAATCTGAAAATGTCCGAGGCATTACATTAATGCAAAAATCAAATAATTTTCATAGTATCTGTCTAAATTCCACGCAATGATGAATTTTACTTTATATATCATAGCTTATGTAAATCCTTTAATATTTCAAATGCTGCTATTGTATATAGTGAAGGTGAGAACCCAATGTAAACAAGACTCCCGTTCATAGCTTTAAAAAGTTTCGGACAGAGGGCGTTACGCCAAAATGTTCTGACGACACTTTAAGTGGGAATCGCGTTTAAGATACATTCACACCTAAAAACTATTTACTGCTACCAGCATTGGAAAACAATCTCAGTCATCTTAAGAATAATCAATAATTAAAAATACTCTGCTACCATTATTAAAATAATCTTAATAAAATTTACATATATTTTTCTGACGAATCGAAGTTGTTTGGTTGAAGTAAAAATATGCTTTATTTGGTAACATTTGAAAAATATAAAGTTCAAAACCACCGTCGTTATGACATTCAAAAATGAAATTGAATGGAGTGTATAAAAATTTTATTAGGCAATATTGCATTCTTATAAAGAAAGATTAAAATTTTAGTAACAATTATTTCGTGAGACAATCGCATAAAAAGTGTATTCTACCATTTATTGATCAAAAATTAAAATAATATTCAAAGTGTAAAGAAAATCCATGTAAAAAGCCAGTGCTCGTAAGAGACAGCCTTAGTCCTATATGTTTACCAACATCTCAGCGTGCCTGTGTATAGAAAGGGACTGAAAAGAGTCACATTTTAACCGATGAAAAAATGTAAACAAAATATTATAGTTTATATCAAATTTTTTAATACATTATGAAATTATTACATCTAAGCATGGGGTACCATCTTGCATGCTCTTTTTTTTCCTAAACTTTCTTCTTCGTAGAAACAGTTTGTAGTCGATATAAAAATTTCTATAATTAAATTTAACAGATTATGTAAAAATTTACCAGAAAACCTAGAGTCAAACGACAAAAAAATGGGAGGTACAAATTCGCCATCTTTCTTCCCGCTTGAAGACCGAGCCAGAACAGTCGGTCAAAATAAAAACAAAAGACTCAAGAAATCCCTCCGCGCGGCCATTAAATGCTCATGAAGCAGCAACCTTCAAAAAAAAAAAAAAAACTCGAATAAGCAGAGAAGCATAAATGGAAGAAGATAAACGAATACCATTTTATCGATTTTCGATATTTGAAGGGACTTTGAAGACGAAATTGAGTAATACTTTAATTCATCTGAAATCAGTGCATAATTAAGAAGTCAAATTCGCAGAGAGTTTTTATGCCGCCGCAAATGAAGAAAAGAATTATTTATTTTTATTCAAAAATCCTGAAAAGTAACGGCATCATCAAAATGGGAACCACGTGAACCGAACAGAAAATAGAAGAAATATTGGTAAAAACTTTTATAAACTTTGACGACAAAGTACCTAGTTACTTGATTATAAATGTCATTGTTATGTTAATCGATATTTTGCAAAATTTTCATATCTTTGTAGTGTTCCTTCATGCATACTTCTAAATTCTTTCTGACTCCTCTTCAGAAGGTTTTTGGGTGAAGGAAATATCCGTGTAAACATAAACACACTCTGTTTATGAGGCAGCTAATTTCCTTTCGTCTCCGAGATCTACCAATGTGAGCTTGTAATAATAATAGGTAATTAAATGCAAACCAATGTACGCACAGCATGTGTGCTTAAAGATCCTGTACACCTGTGTATCTATGTACCATTCTTTAATATTTACATGTATAACAAGCGAGCTTTTTGTATA
>JABUQX010132116.1:5000-15000 GCA_015478945.1 Trachelipus rathkii
GTCCCCCGCAAGGGGACACCGGGAATGCGCGGGAACCCCGGAAACATTAAGTACGCGTATTAAGTACACTTTCCAAGTGTACTTAATACACTTCCAAGTGTACTTAATCCACTTCCAAGTGTACTTAACGGTCATGTAAGTAAGTAGCTCATGTAAGTAAGTAGCTCGTGTAAGTAGCTCATGTAAGTAAGTAGCTCATATAAGTAGCTCATGTAAGTAAGTAAGCCATGTGCGCCATGGGTTAGTAGCGGGGGAACAAAGGGGGGTAGGGGAAAAAACAAACATCCATGTGTATCACGCGCACACGTGCTCACGCACGTACATGGAAAAAATGTCACTTGAAGGTTGTATGAAAGAAGTTAGAAGCACCGAAAACACGAATGACTTCTTCGACGCTAACTCGTTTAAATTGGTTTGCTTCAAGAAACATACGGGTGAGCTTAGGAGCAAGCCTCGGCTTCTATTAATTATCATTTTATTATATATATATATATATATATATATATATATATATAATATATATATATATATATATTTATAATATACATACAGATATATGTTCTATGTTGTTCTGTGAAACCATATTTTTAGGGGGTTAATTTAATACCATACATATAGTATATATAGTTATATGCAAACACTATAACATACATACACTCACATACATACATACATACATATCATACAATTCATACATTACATTACATACATAGCATACATAATCTTATACATACATAGCATATACATACTATACATACATACATACATAACAAATGCACATATATTGAAGACACACTTGAGATAGATAAAATAAAAGTTTATCCTCATTTTACATTATATTCGTACATTTTATTAAACTCGTAAAAAAAACCTACAAATTCATGCGCAAAAAATTTCTAAACTTTTTTTTGTTTTGTTCTCTTTTATTCTCTTTATGAATTCTAAAACACTATTAACAGAATGCAAGTGTTTTCTGGATATGTGAAAAATAAACTTTAGAAAACAATACTTTTTAAATAACTTTATCCAAGGTTTTTTTTTATTATTATTTTTTTTTTATTATTATCGATATTTTTTTTTCCCCAAGACAAACTTATTTACCTGATCGGAAGCTAGCAACTGGAAAATATGTCAACTGTATAGTTTAAATAAAATATATATATATATATATATATATATATATATAGTTTTTATAAGTGGGCACTGCTAATGTTGTATAGTATTTATTATATTATAATAATTATAAAATATTTATATATATATATATATATATATATATATATATATATATATATATATATATATATATTATATATATATATATATATATTATATATATAACTATATAATATTATATATAATATATATATTTTTTATATACTATATATAATATATATATATATATATATATATATATAATATATATTATATATAAATATATTAGTATATACTAATAGTACTGGAAAATACGAGTATACATATAGGTCGCTCCATGGCTCGGAAGTAAATTGTTTGGTCTCTGTCTCTCCACTTAGACCTTCCCTTTTTATTTGAAACATGTACTGATACAACCTGTGCCTAAAAAGGGGGAAACCCTCTCTCCTCCCCTCTCAACCCCTGCTATACTCCTCAAAAAAGGGGACGGCCCTCTCAACCCTCTACACTTCTTTCTCTTCTCTTTTTTTCGATTCTTGGTTCTCTGCTATTCCGTGTTTCCGTAAATATTTTTCTGTGGGTTTAGATATATCGAATGCATTCGATAGAGTCTGGCACAAAAAACATTGATTTCCTTTCCGATCCTTCTATAACAGCTGTTCTAGAACTGTTACCGTTCACTACTTAAATTTATTAACAGTGGTGCTCCTTAAAGGGTCATTAATGACCTTCGCTCTGTCACTTCGTCTCCTATCCACTCCTATGCCGGTAGTAGTTATGGGAATATCTGAGAGTGGCAGCCGATTTCTCAAAAACTATTAGAGTTATCGCTTTTGAAACTTTTTAATAGGTGTTGGAACGAGAGTTAAGGCTTTACCGCCGAGTTCTTCAAGTCGCTAGGAAGTATATAGGGGGTAGCTGCCCCGAGAGCGAAGGTGAAATATGTCGCTTACGCCGTTGTTGCAGCTTCCGAGCGAGTGAGATTCGGCCTAACGCTAGATCGGCCCAGCCGAACACTTGTACGATTACGCGCCCGTCTGTTTGTATTATTTTTATTATTATTATTATTATTATTATTATTATTATTATTATTATTATTATTATTATTATTATTATTATTATTATTATTATTATTATTATTATTATTATTATTATTATTATTATTATTATTATTATTATTATTATTATTATTCTTTTTATTATTATTATTACTACGAAGAATCGATTCCCGAAGGGAATCGATTCTGAGTCGAAAAACGATTCCTGTAAGGAATCGTTTTTTACGCACTCCGACTCCGGCGCCAACTCCGACTCCGGCTCCGATTCCGAATCCGTGCCGAGATGAATAATGCGATTCTCGAAGGGATCGTTTTGAATGAAAATCGAAAATTCGGATTCCAGAAACGGGAAAAGATTTTTAGGCTCCGGCTCTTATCTCTGGCTCCGGCTCAGCCTCTGGTTCCGGATATATATCTACAGCGTTAGAGTTCATCGTATCGTTTGGTGGTAAGAATTTATAGGGGGTTTAGTGGTGACGTTGTAACCTCTGTCGTAGAGCGAGTTTACTTCCACGTGGGTCTTCCCGAAAGGGGGAACCCCACCCCGCTAAAAAAATCGAAAGTGTCCGTATGAAGGCTGAAATTTTTGGTGAGAGGAATTCAGAGTTGGAATCTCTAGAAAGAGTTGCGTATCAGGATTGCGAATGAGGAGTTGGCTCCGGCACCGGTGCTCGGAGCCAGTGCGTGGAGCCGATTGTTAATTACATGGCGTTAATAACAACTTAATGTTAGGTGTACTTATAGTAGTTATCGAACTCGTAGATTATCGAATATGTTATGGTATTACAAGAATCATCAAGATTAAAAATAAGGAATATATTTATTATAGTAATAGATAATAAATCCATTTTTTTCCTTTTGTTTTATAACTTACACGAGATTTTACTTTTTACATCCCTAAAGCACAGTGGAGAATCAAGTAAATCAGTAAATCAAACTGCCCTCCTCAGCCCTCCTGTGATCTATTGATCTATGATTTTAATTGATTAATGATTCAGTCATATTTTTTACTAAAAAATTGTCATGTTTTTACATAGCCTAAAACAGTAAATCAGTAAATCAGTAAATCAAACAGCCCTCCCCCAACCCATCCTACCGTTCGTGATCTATTGATCTATTGATTTCAAATATTTTTTACTAAAAATTGTCACGTTTTTATCAATACCCTAAGGCAGTACAATCGTAAATCAGTAAAGTCAATGACTGCCCTCTCCCACCCCTTTCGCTCCATATCCATTTGTTGATCTAATGATCTATTGATTCAGGTCATCTTTTTTAGTAAAATTGTCATGTTTACATACCCTAAATCAGTAAATCAGTAAAATCAATCCATCAACCCCTCCCCACAATTACCATCCCGCCCCTCCATAATCTATCGATCTATTGATTCTATTGATTCAGGTCGTCACATTTCGAGTATCAATTTTGGATAAACATATACATAAAACAAAATTCTTTAATGCACTTGATGCCAACGAAATATGATAACGTAACCAAGGAGTTTTCACATTAATAAAGCTAACATAACATCATCAGGTCTAAGGGATATAAATGGTACATAAAACGAAACCTAACACCCAATTAAAACACGAATAAACGTTAAAAATTAACAAAGTCCCACACTCCAGCATAACAATGTTAATTTTAGAAAAGCATAGTAATATTTAACTAAAATTATCATAACCTTGTATTATATATCATACTGATCAACGAATAATATGCAACGTAACAAAGTTTTTCGACTTATTAAAGCTTACATAGCATCATTATTAAACTATGGGAATATAATGCCACAAAGATAAAACCTAACACACTTAAACATGATAAACTGTTAACGTTAATCAAAGTTCAACACTTAACAACGTAAAGTAACTACTTAAGCATACAAAGACGTAATATTCATCCTTTGTCAAGCGTATCTCTAACATAACAATGTTAATATTATATTAACATGGTAAATATTTAACAAAAACAATTTATCCCAACATTGGTTAATTATCATACTGATTAACAAAATACTCTAACGTAATAAAGTTTCCACATCAATAAAGCTAACATAGCGAAACATGAACTTAAGAAAATAATGTACAACGACATAACCTAACCAACTTACACACGAATAAACTGTTAACATTAAAACACAAGTTCCACACCTTAACATCAGTTAAAGTACTAAAAACATTTTGATTTAAAACGTAAACCTATGTCAAACTTTTTTCAAAGCATATCCTCTCTCAACTATTATTTAACGGTTAATCTTGACATTGGTAATAGCAGTAACATTTTAGCAAAAATGTTCATAACCTTGTCCGATTATCAAACAGACCAAGGAATATTGCTAACGTAACAAAGTTTTTACATTATCATAGTAATGTTTAACACAAAAAATTTATCATACCTTACCTAAATATCATAATCACCAAAAATAATTGCAAACATAAACAAAGTTTTATCCAAAACATAACATAAAAATAACACAAAGTTTTATCCCAAACATAACATAAAAAATAAGTTCTTTTGAAATAAAATAACCATAAGTAAAAGTGTAAATAGTTTACCGAATTTAAAGCCAGTAAATCAGTAAAACCAGTCAAATCAGACCACTGTCCCGCCTCCCGACCCTCCCTAACCTCACCCATCCTGACCTTTTGATATATTTGGATCTATTGAATTCAGGTCACATATCGAGTATCAATTTCGGATAAACATAGTACCAAAATAAGTTTTTTAATATACTAACCATCGAATATATGCTACGTAACATTGTTTTCACCATTAATAAAGCTAAATAGCATTACCAGAACTAAGAATATAATGTAACAATGACAAAATCCAACACACTTACGCACGAATAAAACTACTAACTTAACAAAGTTCCAATAATTACAACAGTAAGTACCTAGCTACAGCGTACAAAACGTAAACCTATTCACACTTTTTTCAAAGGCATATCTCTAACATAATGTTAATTTTACATTAACACAATTGATTTACGCAGCATTTCGAGTATCATTTCGGATAAACACAGCACAAAAATGAGTTCTTTATATACTAACCAGCGAATATATGCTAACATAACAATGTTTTTTTCATTAATAGAAGCTTAACATAGCAATCGATATGAACTAAGAAAATAATGTACATACGACAAACTTAACACAACTTATGCACGAATAAACTGTTAGCATTAACAAAGTTCCACACTTAACACCAGTAAAGTAACTAACATGCATACAAAACGTAACCTATTCATAATATTGATTCATGTCACATTTCGATTATCATTTCGGATAAACATAACACAAAAATAAGTTCTTTAATACTAACCAACGAATAATATGCTAACGTAACAACGTTTTTACATTTAATAAAAGCTAACAAACCCAATTAACCGAATTAAAGAAATATAATGTTACACGACAACCTAACACACCATACGTACGAATAAACTACTAACATTAACATCATAACATCGTCTAAATATCATAATCCCCAACGAATAATTGCAAACATAACAAAGTTTTAACCAAACATAACATAAAAATAACAAAATTTTATGGGTGATCACCCCGAAGGGGTGTAAGCGGGCATTACCCCTCCGAATGAGGGGTAAAGCCTCAGCCCTTCAGGCTTGAGGCCAAAACCCGCTTACCACCGCTTCAGAGTGATCCCCATCCTCAGGATTCACACCGCTTTCAAAGGCACATTCCCTTGGGTTTCCCTCGGAAGGTGATGTGGTTGGCTTTAGATACTGCTTGTTAATGAAAACTGTTTTAATTCGTAAGTTAAGGCACGTTATGTATAAATATTACTAATGACAGTGTGAAATTAACACTGATTTGTTAGAGAAATGATGAGTTTTTGTAAGAATCATTACTTGTGTATTAACTGGACGATGATGTGTTAGAAATTTGAGGCTAGGTTAAGTTTTTGTTGAGTAATGTGTAGGTTTGCCCGAGAATTTTGCTAATGTCTATGTTTATTCATAGTTCAAATGATGTTATACTCGAAACGAGTGACACTTTGATGAAGATAGTGTCCGATTCATGAGTTCAAGATGCTGGTATCTTTGATAGATTGGTCCGCTTGTGTTAAGGGATTTTGTTTAGATATACGGCTTTGGCTGTTGCTGATATGCGGGCAAAGGTGGGAACATATCGAGTATTGTATGACCTGTTAGCTACTTTAACCTTTGATAAGTAGTGAATTTTTCAGGATGTTAGCGGATTATTTCATACGCTAGGTATGTTAGGTTTGCATTTGTACATTACACATTCTTAGTTCAGGGTTTATGATATAATTTGCTTTATTGATGTCTAAGAAAACTTTGTTGCGGTTAAGCAATATATTCGTAGGTCTAGTAATATAAAGAACTTATTTTTATGTTAGTTTTGGATAAAACGTTTACTCGAAATAGGACTTGAATCAATAGTTCAATATATCCATTAGCGGGTGGTGGGCTAGGTGGACTGATCAGGGTGGAGTGGATATATGCCGATATATGACTGCATTTACTGCTTTTAAAATCAGTAAACTATTATTACGCTTTTACTGTAATATTTTATTCAAAGAGAATTATTTTTTATGTTATGTCAGGATAAAATTTTGTTATTTTATGTTTTGGGTTAAAACCTTGTTATGTTTGCAATTATCCGATGGGGATTATGATATTTAAACGATGTTTATGGTAAATTTTTGTTAAAATATTATCCAGAAGAAGTTGATGTAAAAAATTTTTGTTACCGTTAGCATTATATTCGTTGTCAATATGATGATTAGACAGGGTTAGGGATATAATTTTGTTAAATATTACGATGTAATTGTAAAATTAACATTGATATGTTAGATATATGCTGAAAAAGGTGGTGAATAGGTTACGTTTGTACGAAGTGTTAGGTACTTTACTGTTGTTAAGTGCGGAGTTTGTTAATGTTAGTAATTTATTCGTACCTATGGTGTGTTAGGTTGTCGCTGTACATTATATTCTTAGTGTCTGGTTATGTTATGTTAAAGCTTTGGTCATAATGTAAAAACGTTGTTCGTTTAGCAGTATAGCTTCGATGTTAGTAATATTAAGAACTTATTTTTGTGTTATGTTTATCGGAAATGATACTCGAAATGTGACATGAATCAATAGATTTTAATAGATCAAGGTCAGTGGAGGGAGCGGCTGGGGAGGGTTGATTGGTTTGATTTACTGATGTTACTGATTTACTGCTTTAATCAGTAATACTAATTACAATTTACTATGATATTTTATTCATAGAACTTATTTTATGTTATGTTTTGGATAAAACTTTGTTATGTTTACAGTTATTCGTTCGTCTGTATGATAATCGGACAAAGTGTTATGATTAAAATTTTTTGTTAAATATTACTGGTGTCGAATTTAAAATTAAGCGTTTAATATGTTAGAGATAATTGCTTGGAAAAAGGAATTGAATGGTTTTACGCTTTTGTATGCAAGTTAGTTACTTTACTGGTGTTTTAAGTTGTTGGAAACTTTGTTAATGTTTTAATCAGTTTATTCGTGTATTGAGTTGTGTTATGGTTTGTCTGATTGTACATTGGTTTCCCTTAGTTCAAGATGCTATGTTAGGCTTTATTAATGCAAAAACCCAATTGTTTTGTTAGCATAGTATTCGCTGGTTTAGTACATGTAAACGAACTCATTTTTTGTGGTCTATGTTATCCGAAATGATACTCGAAAATGCGACGTAATCGATCGTGTTATGTAAATAAACATTATGTTAGAGATCAATGGCTTGAAAGAAGTGTGAAATAGGTTACGTTTCTGTACGCCTGTGCTGGGTACTTTACTGTTGTTAAGTATGGAAACTTTGTTGTTAATGTTAGTAGTTTTATTCATGCGTAAGGTGTGTTAGGTTTTGTCATTGTACTTTATATTCTTAGTTCTGGTAATGCTGTGTTAGCTTTATTAATTTGAATTCATGGTTACGTTAGCATATATTCGTTGGTTAGTATATAAAGAACTTATTTTTTATGTAATTATGTTTTATCCGAAATGATACTCGATATGTGACCTGAATCAAAAGATCAATATATCAAAAGGTCATGGATTGGTGGGTAGGGAGGGGACGGGGAGGGACAGGGTGGTTTGATTTACTGAATTTACTGATTTACTGCTTTAAATTCGGTAAACTTTACACTTTAATATAGATATTTATTCAAGACTTATTTTTCATGTTTATGTTTGGATAAAATTTTTTTTTCATTTTTATGTTATGTTTGGACTAAAACTTTGTTATGTTTTGCAATTATTCGTTGGGGGATTATGATATTTGGGTAAGGTTATGATAAATTTTTGTTTAAAAATTACTATGATAATGTAAAAAACTTTGTTCTACGTTTGCCTTTCTTCGTTGGTCTGTATGATTATCGGGCGGGGGTTATGATACATTTTTCCTAAATGTTACTGTGTCAATGTAAGATTAACGATTAATATGTTAGAGATATGCTTTAAAAACGTATGAATAGGTTACGCTTTGTATGCATGTTAGTTACTTTACTGATGTGTTTAAGTGTGGAACTTTTGTTTAATGTTTAACAGTTTTATTCGTGTTGTAAGTTGTGTTTAGGTTTGTCGTTGTTACTTGATTGTTCGCTTAAGTTTCATGTTCTGCATGTTGCTTTATTGATGTTATACGAACTTTTTCACGTAGAGTATAGTTCGTGTGAATCAGTATGATAATTAACCAATTTTGTGATAAATTTTTGTGATAAATTTTAGTTAAATATAAATTAACATTGTTATGTTAGAGATATGCTTGACAAAGGGATGAATAGGTTACGTCTTGTATGCTATGTTAGTTACTTTTCTGTTGTTAAGTGTGTGGAACTTTGTTAACGTTAACAGTTTATTCATGTTTTAAGGTGTGTTAGGTTTGTTGTTGTGGCATTATAGTTCATAAGTTTTGATGATGCTATGTAAGGCTTTATTTAACTGTGAAAACTTGTGTTATCGTTAAACAAATATTCGTTGATCAGTATGATAATTAAAACAAGGTTATGATAATTTTAGTTAATATATTTACCATACTAATCTAAAAATTAACCATTGTTAATGCTGGAGATATGCTTGACAAATATGTTACGGTTGCGTTTTTGTATGCTATGTTAGTTACTTTACTATTGTTAAGTGTGGAACTTTGTTAATTTTAAACGTTTATTCGTGTTTAATGGGTGTTAAGGTTTGTTGTTGTGCATTCATATTCTTAGACCTGTATGATTGTTATGTTAGCTTTATTTAATGTGAAAACTTTGTTACGTTGGCATATATTCGTTGATCAGTGTATACATGAATTTGTTTTTATGTTATGTTAATCTAAATGATACTCGAAATGTAACCTGAATCAATAGATCAATAAATCGAGATAGATCCATGGGAGGGTGGGATGGTATGGAGGGTTGGGTGGATGGTTTGGATTTACTGAGTTACTGATTTAGGGTATGTAAAACATGTACAATTTTACTAAAAAATTTGAATTGAATCTATGATTATGTTATACAAAATATGATCAATAGATCAATAGATTCACAGAAGGACTGGAGAGTGGTTGGATGGTGGTTTTGATTTAATGATTTACTGATTACTTGCTTTTAGGGTTATGTAAAACATGATCAATTTTAGTAGAAATATGACTTAAATTAACGATCAATAGATCATATTAGATCACGATAAAGTTTGTGGGGGAGGCAGTTTGATTCTGATTCTAACTGATTACTTTGCTTTTAGGGTATTGAAAAGACGTGATCATATTTAGTAA
>JABUQX010132117.1:0-17500 GCA_015478945.1 Trachelipus rathkii
CGCCGAGCGATGGGTGCATAGGTCCCCTGAAATTTTATGAAAGGATAGGAAGACGGGTGGCCAAGATGGAATTCCTCCCCAAGTTTTGAGGAGTGTGCTTTCGTGCTAACCCCGCCCCTCGTTCAACTATAATCCCTATGTCTCAATACTAGCACTTTCCCTCAAGTGTTGGAAACTCGCACATGTCCAATCCTATTCCGAAAAAAGGAAGCCCGCTCTGATCCTTCTAACTATCGCGCTTAATCGCTCTCACTTGTTATTCTATAGCTAAGATTCTTTGAAACCCTTCTCACTTCTCACTTCTTAGATTATCTGGAAAATCATTTTCTTTTCGATAGCCAGTACGGCTTTTCAGCGCTCGAGGCTCTTCTGGCTGATATACTTTCCTATCTAACTGGTATTTATGGTTTTTTCGCTCTTAGGAACTACGCGGAGACTTGCGTGGTGGCGCTTGACATTCAAAGCATTTTGACGGAGTATGGCACGCGTCACTGCTCTCCAAGCTCCCCTCCTTTTGGGTTTCCTTTTTCCTATCTTCGCCTAATTATGTCAGCTCTTTCAATATCTCTATATCGCTGTTGCTCTGATGGGCGAGACTATTCTTCTTCTTTCTGTCAATAGTGGTGTGTTCCTCAGGGTTTCTGTCTTATCTCCTACTACTTTATTCCTACTTTTCATTAATGATCTTTGCACCTGCACATCTAACTCTAACCACCTCATATACCGATGACTTGACCCTTCAATCTTCAACTCATTTCAGTTCTGCTTCCTGCTGTTTTAACTTCTTAGAATTGCCTCTTGTCTAATCTTTCGGATTCTTATTCTAAGCTGATCTGGATAGAAATTTCGCGGGTGGGTCCGTCTCAACCTTGTGAAATTCTATTCTTTAAAAAACCCAACTTCTGCAAATCTCCTTCTCTAAAACGCATTCTAACTTTCCTATCTTTCGACGACGACAGGTTCTCTCGTCTCTCCTGTTGACAATATAAACATCCTTGGCCTTAACATAAACAAAAAAAATGCCTTGGAAACCATCATGTCACAACGGTTGCTAGGCCGGCCTCAAAGAACTGGAAGTTCTGTTTTTAGACCTGCAAAGACTTTTTTTCTTCTTCTCAGTTGCTCCAGCTAAACAAGGGTCTCATCCGCCTTGTATGGAGTTACGGTACTTGTCTCATATCTGGGGGGGGGCTCTGGTTTCACCGCGGCTTTTGGATAGGGTCGAGTCATAGGGCCAAAAGGCTATAAACTGTTCTGTTGGTGCTTTATCTCTATTCTATAGGCACCCCAGCGGCAATTGCGTTCCAGGGGAACTTATCCATTTGCGTACGGCACCCACCTTTAGCGAACGCCTTCGTAGCACAGGAGTGCTGTAATCTGCGCATTAATAGTTTTGTAGTTGATATTGGGTAAGCTATAGGCCTATTTCGCTTGGTGAGTTAATTCTTTCCCCGCCACCCTCTATTCTGGTGAAATTCTCTTCCATCTTCTTGTATGTCCTGCTGAATTTAATCTCGCCCTCACTTTAAAACCTGCGTCTGTGCTCATCTGCGTAATTTGCCCGCTTAGACAGGTGGAACTTTGAGCGTACTAGCACCCCCTCCTCTGAAGGGCTCGTGACTGGTGAGTGGTGGTGACAACTGTAAAAAAAAAAAACTTAGGTTGGGGCAGATATGTGGCAAATGAACTAAATCTCCTACTCACCTCACCGCATCCAAAACATCATTCAGATTATCCCAGAAAATCGCAACTCTTAACATTACCCTCAGATGGAACATATGTCGCAACCGCACATACTTTTACCTATTCAAACTAAATTAACCTTTAGAATTCTAGCACTCACAAACACACACAAAATATACCATAGCTCTCTTACCACAAGTCACTCATCAGAATTGCAAAATCTTTCTATCCCCCTCTCCATTCCTTTTCCAACACCAACACAACCACATTTCACACCACACCACTCATTTTTCCCTTTTCTTCATCTTTGTTTCAGTCACAGCTAGCAAAATCAAATTTTGCCCTTTTCTAAATACATCCATCACACTCTCTCCTCTCTCCTCAACATTTATTCCTCTGACATTCCCATGTATCCATAGGATTCATACATTTTTCGCCGAAGATAGAACGCAGCTTACGGCGATCACGACTTTCTCTGAGCCATGCATTAGCATTCCCTAGCAAAAGTAAGGTATGCCGTAGTGGGCAGCCAACCCAACTACCACATTCACTTAGTTGGGCCCTTCTACGACAAGCAGGACATACGATGTCGGCAATTTTTTTCTCCCCCCTGACAACATAGGGATATAAGGGATAGGGATGTCTGTAACAATATTGTCTATGAAGTGAGCGGGTGTGGGTAAAGTATGTGTGTAATGATTGTGGATTAAAAGATGGTGTCTCTATAGTATGTTGTCCTGGAGGATGTGTGGATATGAACGCAAGAGCAGAAAGGCGACGCATTAGGCACTGGAATGTCCATAATATAGGGCCATAATCAAATGGGTATATATATATGTGGTTGGATGAAGTAAGTAACTGTGTTCACTGCATGAATAATATTTGGCTTAACTTATCCCAGCGAAGAATGAGGAAGGAGAAAGAAAAGAAAATCTTATGAATTATGATTTAATAACAAGGTAAGTACCTGTCGTCAATAATTATGAAGACACACCACTGCGAACTGGTAAGTCGAGAAGACGTGCCTATGTCCCGTTAGGCTGAAACAATATGCCCAACCGCTGGGTCCAATTGGAGGGACCTTGGTTATGCTGCTCGCTATTTGTGGAATGTGATATTAGAATGTTTAGAGTAGGTACTTTAGGACAAAGGAGAAGAAAAGAAAAGTAAAATAAATAGGTTTATTTACCCAGTGAAAATGAGGACTATATTAAGTTCTATGGTACAGACTAAAAAACTATATACTAAGTAAAAATACCCGAAACCATAGATATTTTATAAACTTATAACAAAAGTTGTGTGTAGGAAATACTGGAATTATCTCGGTATTTCATGAGGAGACTTTATGTAAAATCTCAGAATTTGAAAAGAAAATGTTAGAGAGAGATGGTCATCACAGATGAATAACCACTCTGATAGGATTTATTATTATATTCTTAAGAGTGATTGTTATAAGTAGTTAAGAAACAATCACTAATTACAATATAAGTTCATTATGATTAGTATTATAATTATAATACTTATTTTATAATTACTATTAACAAATAGTTATATTCATTTCTTAAGAGAGTACATTCATGGGTGGATGGAAACCATTAAAGCACAATGGCAATTATTATTGCCTCACAATTAAGGTTGGGAAAATGACAATTGTAATGTCCACATTTAAGTTTTCTTGGGAGGGCAATTTTTGCCTGGGAATAATATGGTTCTTGAGAAGTGGTCTATAATTAAGACCTAATATAAAAACTGAAGAATATGAATAAGATCTGTAAAATAAGATCTGTAAAATAAGATGATTCTTGCGATGTCGTTAGAAATAAGACCTAGAAATAAAACGGGTCTTGAGATGTCTATAATTAAGACCTAGAAGAAGATGGTCTTGTCCAATCTGGATATGAAACTAAAATAAAACCCTGTAAAGATTTACAGGAATTAGATTTATGAATTGAATGGGAAGTTATTATGATATTTAATAGTTTATTTCATCAAGTCAAATTATCAAAGGGAATATGTTTAAAAGATAGAAAGATTCTTACCCTAACATAAATATGTCATTGAGGGGTCTTATTTGGCTGGTGAATCTCAACAGGGGAATGGTTTCCACAAGTAAGCTGTAAATATAAGGGGATATTGGGATATGATCTATGTTATGTTCATTATATTCAGCTACATAAGATCAAGTGTAGTTATAACTATCTAAAATTAAGAATTTTAATCTACTAACCTTGATGGCTATAATCCAAAGGTATGAAAATTGGAAGAGTATTTACAATAAATATGGGTATTATTATACCGTTTTTAAGGTTTATTAATATAAACTGAACTGGAAAGTAGAAAGTAAAGTTTAAGATCATCCATAAACCAAAGTTTGTACAAATTTAATGTAATAAAAGATTAGGTTCACCATCAATTTGCCAATGTACTCTGTTATTTAATGTAATTAAATAATTTTCCATTGGGTCAATTTGCCAATGTACTGTTATTTATTGAAAAATAAATAATCTTTCATTGGAAAATTTTGGGCGAACAAACACTTTGCTTAAATCTAAAGAATTAGAGACTAGTGTCTACAGTCACCCTTACATTCTCCCCCACTAAGCCTAAACCCCCACCTTTATTTTCGACGGTGATAAATATAACGGAGCTTAAACCCAGTGTTATTAGGCAGAGAAAAAGGTAGTACAGCAAAGTGTTATTTGTATATACTACATGAACATAGAAATTAGATTACTTTGCTACATTTCTATGTTATTTCTACAATTATTTTAAATTCCAAGAACTACATGTTATTGTTATGGTACTTAATATCCTGCCCAAGAACCACTAATAAATATTAGCTGCTTTTTCCAAATAGGACAGGACAGATAGTGTACAGTTGGAATAATGCGAGTTCCTCTTCTTCTTCCGCTGAAACTCAAAAACAAAAGGATTAGAATTTTTCTTATTGTGATTTCCATCAGTACATTTCATTACAATTTTTGGCGGTGTCAAATCACAAAAATTACAATAAAATCGTCTGATGAAAAGAAAATATATTAGGATTATTGAATATCAAAATTACCATAAAAACTTTTATATGTCTATATTAATATAGAACATATATACCGTATAGTTTTAGTCAGTGGGACATAATATACTTTTGTTTTTAGACATACTAGCTATATAACTTTTCATTGACATGGTGTAACACCTGATTTACTTATCATGGTGTTCAATTCTGTGTTTTTCTATGTTTTGTGTTTGATGTATGTGAAATTCTAGGATACAGGATCAAAGGTCTTCTCATGCTTTAACCTATAGACACTCTATTTTATTCCCACTTTCGCCGAACCTAATCTTCTGTAAGGTTATGAGTCGGTAAGATGATGATTATTGCTCTGAGAGCAGCAGCTCCTTAAAATGACTGGGGCTGGCATCAATTCTTGAAAAAAGAATAATTAAGAAAATAAATAGATTTTGAAAGCAGCAAAATTACTATCAAAGAAGTATAATGGGATTTCTATGTAAGATTCCACTGAAACTGTATGATCAAGAGTTAAACCGCTGACAGAGTGAATTCCAATGTCTTTAGAAGGTTTTATAAACGGTTTAAATTGTGGTGGAATTACTTCATTACTCATTAAGCTAATCCCAGCTCCACTATCAATAATACACCTTTCAAATTTAAGGCTATTCTGGCTGAAAGCCACAGAAACTCTTAACTGATTAGAGGTGTAATGTTTACAATTTACAATGACAGTTCTTACCCTACTTTGTAAAACTGGGGGAGTTTCTGTTAAAGTTACAGGAAGTGCTGTGTGTATTTCAGTGTTTCTGTAGTCAGAAAAATTTAAAAGAAGAAGACGTGTTTCTTTGGGTGGTGAATTGTAGTTGAATGATTCACATTTGTTATCATATATCATTATAGAATGGAAAAGCAGAATATGAACATCGTGTATTGGATATATGCTGTTTTTTTTCATTCCTACATGGTGGATCTGACTTACATACTGGTTTGAATCTAACGTTGTTAAGAAGGACTATATGGTTTTGGTATACCAAAGTTAGGTAAATTAGGATTAGGTACACAAGAGTTTGGTAAATACTTATTAGTTACGCAAGGGTTAGGTAAATTAGTTTTAGGTAAATCTTGGTTAGGTACATTAGTATTAGGTAAACAAGGGTTAAGTAACTTAGAATTAGAATCCTGGGATTGACGAGGAGACAACGGACTCTCGTTCCGTTTACTTGGACTTTGTTCTATTTTTTTAGGAGATTTTCTGTAATATTCAGTTTTTACTTCATTAGCATTAATAGGAGAGTGTTCATTGGAAGAACTAAGTGTAGGGGAATTAGAAAATCTTTGTGTAGTATGATTTTGAGGGTCAGACATTAAATGTGGTTTAACACGTTGAGGACATTTCATCCCAGGATGGGGACCACTACAAAAAGGACAGATAGCCTTACGAACATTCGGGGGAGAAGATGTTGGAGGTAATTTATGAGATTTACGAGATCGGCACTCAGATTTTACATGACCTGGTTTTCGACAATAACTACAAATCCCCAAATATTTGTAGCAATTGTGTATTTGGTGACCGACCTTTTTGCAAAATTCACACAGCAATGCTTTGCGCTCAACTGGATTTAAGTTGTGTGATTTTTTATGAGTAAAGGTTCGAGGATTTTTAAGAGAAGGTTGATGATAAGGATTACCACCATGATTTTTAGGGGAAGAAGTATGAACTTGGGCCTTAGAAGGATAATAAGTTTGTGTGTGATTTGTATATGAATGTTCTTTTATGTTCTGAGTAGAAGAGTTATGTGTGGAAAGAATAGGGGAAGTAAGAGATTTTGTGTAATCTGAATATAGCATATCAGCATATCCCACTATGTCTTCCCAAGGAGTACGGAAATTATTATTCTGTTCCTTCATGTGTATATATTCTCTGACACCTTGCTCTACAGTTAAGGGCAGATTATTCAAGAAAGCAGTGTGGAGAGATTCGTGCCCGCTCATGTCTAAGCCATGGTAAGCACGACTAGCCAAGCGTTCTAACCTGGTGGCAAACTCACGAATACTCTCATTTTTATGCCTACGGGCAGTGTTATATGTTTTTACATAGTAAGAGTTCATGTGTCTCTCCTCGTCCTCATACCATTGGATGAGAGTCTCTCGTACAGAAAAGTAATCTGTATCGTTTTTAGTGACTTGACGATAGAATTGGAGAAATTTACCCTGTAATTGAATGCCAAGACAATGTAACCATTGATGATATAAATTAGGGAATTGAAGCCGGCAATAAGTTTCAAAATCTTCCAAATATGAAATAAAGGTTTTCTTTGTTCCCAACTTGTATTTCCCCGGGTCAGTTACGTTAGATATCTGAGTAGATGTCTGTGATGTATTGAGTAACTGTGTCAAGTGCCCAACAGCTTTTTCTAGCATGTCAATTTTTTGTTTGATTATGGGCCCAGAGTACAAGTTTGGGGATTCAGGAGAATCATATAATGTTAATTGGGGGTTGTTTAAATATGATATGGGAGGTAAAACAGGACTAATAGGAGGTTGCTCGTCAAAATCTATGAGCAAATTGTCCAGTTTTAAAGGTGGATTCATTGGTTTATGATCCCCTTGAGAGTTAAATTGGGTAATGGGATTATCTGGTGAGATATCCATTTTACAGTTTATAGTTTTAATGCAATTTTCAGTTAATTAAATATAACTATAACTATATTACTATTCTACTCTAGTAAGGACTAAACTAATAGTTTAAGAATAGTAAGAAGTTTTATGATTGTATGATCCTGTATAAGGATTTGTTATGAAATTTCTTCGGGTATATGAAACAAATTTATGAAATATTTGAAAAAATACTTTGTTCTGTGTTGTGATGCGACGAGTGGCGAAGTGATCAATATCACAATCCAGTGGCTTAGCGAACCGACAAGAACACAAGGTCCCTGTTCGGGCGCCACTTAATTTTCTCGTATTTATGTGGTGGAGAGTAAGTAATGTGTTCAATGAATAAATTGGCTTACTTACTCAAAGAAGAAATGAAAGAGGATAAGAAATAGTATGAAATTATGATTTAATAACAAGGTAAGTACCTGTCAATAATTATGAAGACACACCACTACGAACTGGTAAGTCGAGAAGACGTGCCTATGTCCCGTTAGGCTGAAACAATTGCCCAACCGCTGGGTCCAATTGGAGGGACCTTGGTTATGCTGCTCGCTAATTGTGGAATGTGATATTAGGATGTTTAGAGTAGGTACTTTAGGACAAAGGAGAAGAAAAGAAAAGTAAAATAAATAGGTTTATTACCCAGTGAAAATGAGGACTATATTAAGTTCTATGGTACAGACTAAAAACTATATACTAAGTAAAAATACCCGAAACCATAGATATTTTATAAACTTATAACAAAAGTTGTGTGTAGGAAATACTGGAATTATCTCGGTATTTCATGAGGAGACTTTATGTAAAATCTCAGAATTTGAAAGTGTTAGAGAGAGATGGTCATCACAGATGAATAACCACTCTGATAGGATTTATTATTATATTCTTAAGAATGATTGTTATAAGTAGTTAAGAAACAATCACTAATTACAATATGAGTTCATTATGATTAATATTATAATTATAATACTTATTTTATAATTACTATTAACAAATAGTTATATTCATTTCGTAAGGGAGTACATTCATGGGTGGATGGAAACCATAAAGACACAAGGGCAATTATTATTGCCTCATAATTAAGGTTGGGAAAATGAAAATTGTAATGTCCACATTTAAGTTTTCTTGGGAAGGCACTTTTTGCCTGGGAATAATATGGTTCTTGAGAAGTGGTCTATAATTAAAACCTAATATAAAAACTGAACAATATGAATAAGATCTGTAAAATAAGATCTGTAAAATAAGATGATTCTTGCGATGTCGTTAGAAATAAGACCTAGAAATAAAACGGGTCTTGAGATGTCTATAATTAAGACCTAGAAGAAGATGGATCTTGTCCAATCTGCTGAATGAGCCTAAAATAAAAACCCTGTAAAGTTTTACAGGTATTAGATTTATGAATTGAATGGGAAGTTATTATATTATTTAAATTATTCTAATAGTTTATTTTATCAAGTCAAATTCTCAAAGGGAATGTTTAAAAGATAGAAAGATTCTTACCCTAACATAAATATGTCAAAGAGGGGTCTTATTGGGCTTGATGACTTCAAAAGAAGAATGGTTTCCGCAAGTAGGCTGTAATTATAGTGTAAGTATTGGGATATGAATCTATATTATGTTCATTATATTCAGCTAGGTAATTCAAGTTATAACTATCATAAATTTAGGAAACAGTATTCACTAACCTTCAATGATATATCCCATTATATTTAAATATGAAATTATAATAATAATTTTATGGGTATTACCATACACCATATAATTTATGAATATGAGTTTATAAATATAAACTGAACTGGAAAGATAGAAAGAAAGATTTAAGATCATCCATAAGTAAAAACTAAATTTGGTACATAGCTATGTTAAAGAAAAGATTGGATTCACCCTCAATTTGCCAATGTACTGTTATTTATTGAAAAATAAATAATCTTTCATTGGAAAATTTTGGGCGAACAAACACTTTGCTTAAATCTAAAGAATCAGAGACTAGTGTCAACAGTCACCCCTACATATATATATATATATATATATATATATATATATATATATATATAGTTATATATATATATATATATATATATATATATATATATATATATATATATATATATATATATATATATATATATATATATATATATATCTCTTTCTTTCTTTCTCTTTTTTCACCTTCCTCTTTGCCCCAAGATTGGGGGTAAGGTGCTGTACAAGCATCGGAAAAGAAAAGCAGTAGGAGAACATGACAAACGTCGAAAAGAAAGCCCAGCCTTACCGCCCCCTCTGTACCATTAATTAGTGAGAGCTCGACACAGACAGAAAATCCACCCTAGAGCATCATGGGACCGCGACGGACCCTCACTATGGTAAATCGTCAATGTAAGGGTTCATCCCCTGGCCCAGGTGGGCCACAACCATGCCCCCATACAAAACCCCGCCATTCTCGCCTCTGCCAAACTCACATTTCTCTCCTTCAGACATTCGTTCACCGACTCAATCCACTTTCTCTTCGGTTCCAGCCGGTCGGTTCCCAACACACTCACCACTATACATCCGCTTAACCAACCGACTATCATTCATCCTTTCCACATGACCAAACCATCTCAACATACTTTCATTTATTCTCTCATTTACCCCTTTCTTCACACCACACCACTCTCTAATACGTTCATTCCTCTCTTTATCAGTTCTTCTCACACCTAGCACACCCCTAAGATTGTCCATCTGAACACATTGAACTTTAGATCTATACTTCTTATTCCAGACCATAGTCTCACTACCATACAATAACACAGGTAACAACATACCCTCATGTAAGACCCTAGCACACTCAAGACTTAGTCCCTTTGCATTCACCAACGATTTAATTGCACCAGCCACCTTCCTGCCATTCACAACTTTCCTACTACACTCTGCATCGTCCGTTCCCTTCTCATCCAACATATACCCTAAATATTTAAACTCAGACACTTGTTTTAGCTGCTCACCATCTAACATAACTTCACACTGAGGAGTGTCCTCACTCACAACCATAACCTTACTCTTATCCACGTTTACTTTCAAGCCCCTCCTTTCACACACCCTGCCAAATCTCTATCAATCCTCTCAAACTCTTCAGATTCGCCACACAGAACCAAATCATCCAAGATAATAGCAGAGCACCCTCCACTCATCTCCATTCTCCACCATTCTAACACCATTTCCTGCCATCCCCACCTCGAATTCTTTCATAACCCCATCCATATACAAATTGAATAACCAAGGAGACATAACACAACCCTGTCTTACTCCGCTATTAATCCTAAACCAATCACCATTGACACCATTTATTCTTACACACGCCACTATCGTCATACATACTTTTGATTCCATTCAGAATCCTACCACCAACACCAGCATTTCGCCTACACACCTGCCATAACGCCGTACTATTACCGCTATCATACTCTGTTGCAAATCCATAAAACCTAAATACAATTTATTCTTCTTCTCCCTCATTTTCTCAATCATTTGTTTCAATGTAAAGATTTGATCCACACATCCTCTACCACTCCTAAACGCACCTTGTTCTTCACCAATCAGTCCTTCAGTCACTCGACGCACTCTTTCGACCAAAATACCAGCATATATCTTCCCTACAACACTCAATAAACTAATTCCCCTATAATTTCTACAGTTCCCCTTATCTCCCTTACCCTTATATAAGGGTACTATTACTGCTCTCCTCCAATCCCTTGGAACTATACCCTCCATAAACGCTTTATTACACAATTTCCAAATCCAATCAATCACCATCTCGCTCCGTCTTGATCATTTCACCAGTAATTTCATCTATACCTGCAGATTTACCATTCTTCAACTTTCTCACTCTACCCATTACCTCCTTCCTTTAATTACCTCATCTCAAAATACCTATTCCTTTTGCACCATCAACCACACACATTCACCATCACCTCTTCATTACTGCCAATGTTATGCAGATTTTCGAAGTGTTCCCTCCACACTCTTCTCACATCCATTTCATCAGTTACAAAAGCACCATCCCTATTCATTATTCTAAGCAGATTCCCTTATTCTCATTCTTAACCTTTCGCGCTTCCTTCCAGAAGAGCTTCCTATTCCCTTGTATGTCCCCATTCATCCTCCTTCCAAACTGTTCATTTACCTCTTGTTTTCTCCTACGTATGCACCTTTTAGTATTTCTTTTTCCTCCTTATATAATTCCAAGTATCTTTCTTTGAACTTTTCATTTGCTTTAGCAGAACGCTTCTTTTTTACCTTTAACCGCTTTCATCACCTCTTCATTCCACCATTCACTGTTAACATTCTTACTTCCTACTTTAGCACATCCACACACTTCCTTTGCACTACTAACAATTGCTTCCTTCATTTGCCCCCAGATTTGTTCAGTATCAACTTGTTCACATTCAACCGATTTACTAGCGATGTTCACTTAACTTCTCACTCTTAATTTTACCTACTTCCTTTCGTATCACCTTCCTCTCCATCCAAGCCCCCACTAACTTAATTTTACATAGAACAACATAATGATCCGATAATCCCATTCCTAAACCCTTAACTGATTTAACATCCAACACATACTTCAACATCTCCTTCTTCACCAACACTAAATCAATCATACTTTTCACTTCGATACCATCTCTACCTGCACCAACTCTAGTATACTTATGGATACTCTTGTGTTTAAAGAAAGTATTACTTACACACATACCTCTCTCTTCACAGAAATCAATCACCTTCCTACCATTCCCACCCCGCCACCCCAAAACCACCTGGTTATACCATCCCTTTTTGATCACCTATCAACCATTCAGGTCCCCAAAACTATTAATCTGAAGCTCCTACTCACCCCATCCAGAACATCATTCAGGATTATCCCAAAATCGTACTCTCTTCTCTCTCTTCAACGCTTCAGATGGAATTCACATGTCGCAAACCACATACCTTGGATCCTTTCACCCTAAATTTAACCATTAGAATTCAGGACTCACACAATCAAAGTTTACCATAGCTTCATACCACAGGCTCATCACTAAAAATTAGAATCCTTCTCTTCCTCTCTCATTCTTCACACCAGCATCGCTACTATATCCCACATCACACCACTTAATCTCACCTTTTCCTTTCTTCATCTTGTTTCAGTCACAGCGAGCAACCCAAATTTCAAATCTCCTTTCTAAATACATCCACATCTCTTCCCTTCTAACATTTACTCCTCTATATCCATGTACCCATACTCTATTTGGGCAATTTGTTACAGCGGTCGTTTACTTATGATCGACTTCCCGAGGCCTGCATTAGCATTCTGGCAAGAAATAGATGGTAGTAGGCAGCCAACCCAACTACCACTGCCCTTAGTCGACTTCTATGACACGCAGGACATACGATGTGGAAATTCTTTCTCCCCCACACATAGATATGAGTAGTAGAGATGTCTGTAAGGTGTTATCTAGAAGTGGGGTGTGTACTTTAATCATGTGTATATGATATGTGGATAATGATGGGTGAATGTTGCCTGGAGATATAAAAATAATATGAACGCAAAAGAGAAAGACTCACCATTAAAAATGGGAGGTACTTTCATCGCTTGATGGGGTGTGTACTTTCATATATATATATATATATATATATATATATATATAGTATATATATATATATATATATATATATATATATATATATATATATATATATATATATATATATATATATATATATATATATATATATATATATATATATATATCAGGGTTGTGTGGTGAACTTATATGGTGTAAGTGTGGTGGTGTACTTGAACGAGACGATTGACGATTTCACGTTTGACGAGAGAAAGGTAATATATATTTTTTTATCTTATAATTTATTTTATTTTTATTGCTTATTCTTTTATTACTGAATATTATTATTATTGATTATTATTATTATTATTATTATGTAATGTATGTGAAGCGAATGAGTTTTTTTAAATGTTCGTTTTTTCTACATTTTTAGTTTTGGTT
This sequence comes from Trachelipus rathkii, assembly GCA_015478945.1. NCBI lineage: Eukaryota > Metazoa > Arthropoda > Malacostraca > Isopoda > Trachelipodidae > Trachelipus > Trachelipus rathkii. The sequence continues at coordinate 13,366 of JABUQX010132117.1, forward strand.
CGTCGTTCATTCCAAGGGTTTGAGTTGTTGGTTTCACAAGACTGAGAGAAGGAACAAGCTTGATTGTCCAGAGTGAGGTAGGAATTATTTATTATTTATTATTATTATTATTATTATTATTATTATTATTATTATTGATGCTTATTATTATTATGCTGATTATTATTATTTTCATTATGGTTATTTTATTTATGGTAAGAGAATGAAAATCTTTAAGGTGTGTTGTTGTTTTTTCAGTTGGCTGTTTTTTCGTTTGACGGATTGTCAGGGATTGAAGAGTCAGGAATCGGAATTTTATAGAGAAAAAAAACTGGATGATTATCCAGGTAAGGGATATTTATTTATTTATTTGCATTATTGTTTTCATTTCTATTTGTTTGATGGTTTAGGTAATTTTAATTTTTTAAACGTGATTGCTACTTAATTTGATTGCATTATTTAATTTGATTTCAATTGCATTATTCAATTTGCTTTATGCATTATTTATTGCACCGTTCAATTTGCTTTGCTTTGACTTTGATTGCATCATTTAATTATTGAATGGATCTCATTATTTGCTTTAAGGCATTATTTAATTTAATTATTTAATTAAATGAATTGAAGAATGTGATGTAACATTTGTAACGTTAAAGTAACAAACTGAATGATTTTTTTAATTATTGTTATTATTTATTATATTTATTTTTGCTAAGTTTCAAAATTGTTAGAATGTTTTTTTCTTCTCTTCTCCAGTTTTTTTTCCTGGCTTTTTTTTGGTTTGCCTTTTACTGGAGCAAAACCCCGGCTCGACTTGGATTGACGGCTGATCTGCGCACTTCGCATGTAAATATTGTATATAATAAACTGAAATAACGGAAATAAATTGAAATAAAAAAGGAAATTATTTGAAAATTCTAAATAGAAAAATAGAAAGACTATTATATAACAGAAATAAATTGAAATAAAAAGGAAAGTATTTGAAAATTCTAAATAGAAAAAGACTATTATATAACAGAAATAAATTGAAATAAAAAGAAATTATTTGAAAATTCTAAATAGAAAAAGACTATTATATAAAGTGAAAATAGAGAATAATTAAGAAATTAAAAAAGTTGAAAATTGATAAAAAAAATTGAAAATAAGAGAACTATTAATGAGAAAATATAGAAGACACTAAACGTGCCCTCCCCTATTATATAATTTGTATTTTGTATTATATAAGTTGTATTTTTTAGATATATGTTATACTCAATGATTTATTTGAGATTTTGAAATATTTTTTAGGATTAAGGTTATATTTTTTTAGGATTAAGGTTATTATTTTTTAGGATTAAGGTTAACATTTTTAGAATTAAGGTTATTGTATCGGTATCGGCGGATTGTATCGGTATCGGCAGATTGTATCGGTATCAGACTATATAAATATTGGATGTTGTGTGGAGAAGAATTAGTTGGGTTGTTGTTTTTTTCAATAAATTCTTATTGGTTTTGTTTGTTCTGTGTTTTCTTTTTTTTTTGTCTTCCTGTGTTTTATTCTTCCGTTAGGATAGACTCACGACTTGAAACAAATAGTGAGCGGAATCGAACCCTACCACATATTGTGGAGAATCGAACCCACCACAGGTGAAACCAAGCTGAGTTTGGCCAAAAAGAAACTGCTTAAAAGTTTGAGGTTTGGGGATATTTTTTAAAAATTCTATTTTTTGAGGAAAATAAAATGATCAATAATTGAAATTATTAAATATGTCATTGTATTAATATGTCCCAAATCCATTAATAAATAGGTATAAAAAATTTGCAAATTAAACATATAATTTGGTAACGGACATTGTCCAATTCCACTGTTGAATGAATGTCAGTTTCCTAATTGGTGAAACTGTAAAGGTAAATGGTATTGCTATTGTTAAAGGTTATTGATTGTAATGACATAACAGTAATTAAGTAATATATTTAAATTTATATTATTTAAACTTCGAACATTGTCGTTATCATAATCTGAAGCTCTGGCTTAGCAAGTTAGCCACTGATAATACCAAATAGGCCTAGTTGTTACCTAGAATAGCAGGCTTGAGGCCGATACCACCCCAAGGAGCTTTGCCCAAAACCCTACAAGGTCTGGATTTTATATAAAACCAGGTAAAATGGAAGATTTTGTCAAAAAAAAAAAAACATATATGTATATAGTCACTTTATTAAAAAAATGAGTACACTGTGGAAAATTCAGAGATTTTTAATATATATATATATATATATATATATATATATATATATATATATATATATATATATATATATATATATATATATATATATATATATATATATATATATATATATATATATATATATATATATATATATATATATATAAAATATATATATATTTATATAAAAATATATATATATATATATATATATATATATATATATATATATATATATATATATATATATATATATATATATATATATATATATATATATATATATATAGCGTTGGGAGGGGTGACTCAATAAAAAAAATAGTGGGATGAATGGGGACGAAATATATATAAAAATAACAAATAAATAAATAAATATTTTTGCCTAATTCAATAGCCGCGGTAGTACTATAAGTTTTATTTAGAGTATCCTAAATTTTATAGAGTTTTATATTTTAAAAAATATATAGTATTAGGAGAGGAAATTTTCTAAATAGAATTTCACTTTGAAAATATTTTTCTTGAATTCATATAAAAGTGTGTGCTGTGGTTTGATTTTCAATTATATTTATGTCCACAGTTGAGTATGCTAGCTTTAAACTGACAAAGTAAATCTTTGTTTCAAATAGTACATAGTGGTTAAATCACCGGGCCTAACTTGTCCCTATTCACCCACACATAAAAATTCATAAATTTCTAGTTGTGGGAAGAAAGTGGACAGATGATGATGATGGTGATTATATATATATATATATATATATATATATATATATATATATATATATATATATATATATATATATATATATATATATATATATATATATATATATATATATATATTTTTTTTTGAGTCAGTGTACAGGACCCACCACGGCTCACAGAGAAGCGGCCATACTGGGCTAAAAAAAAAAAATCAGCACCATGGGAGGGCCCTGATATATAAAGATTAGAGAAGATATGGGATAATCTTTCAGAAGGTGTTATGGACCGTAAAATAGGAAAATGATGGCGAATAGGGTCCAGCTGGGGACAATCAATGAGCGAACAGATTGAGGGGTGTGGTAACGGCAAAATTTGTAAATTGGAGGGGGTTCAGCATAAGAGAATGATCGTGGAGTGATATTGGTATGACCAATACGGAGGCGTGCAAGTATCACCTCGTGTGCTTTCTGTCGGCGGAGGAAGACCACCACCGATGATCACTTTATATTTTTGGGTTTCGCTCCCGCTGATCATTCGTCCAGCACTCTTTGCCAATAAGATCGAAAATCTTGTCGGAGAGCAGGATAGTAATCAGTATGGGAGGTAGCCTTGTCGAATGGCATCAGGGAGATACCTGAACAACTCCGAAAGATGAGGTGGCCATTTTGGCTTCTCTGTCAGCGATTTCATTCCAGTTACCCCTACCTGAGAGGGGGTCCAACATAAAATAATTTGTTTCTTACGGGAATGGAGAGCAGCTGAAGAAATTGTTGTACAGCGGCTATCATTGTTTTTAAAATAAGGCTTTAAGTGCTTGTACCGCTGAGAGATTCTGAATAAATGACATAAGAGTGATCTTGGTTAAGGATTAGAATTCGAGAAAAGGCAATCATTATAGCCATTAATTCTGCCGTAAAATTGAAGCATGAGGGGAAGGTATGGGAGAGGTTGGTGGTCAGGAAAGACAGTGATGCGCCCACACTGTCCCCTGTTTCAGAGCCGTCAGTAAACACTGGAGTAAAGTCATCATGGACTGTGGAATGAGACAGGAATGATGCTTTTAACAAGGTATCCGGATGGCTAGATTTGGAAAGAGAGGTCAGAGCCAAGCAAATGGAGGGAGTGGGAATAGCCAAGGTATATATCTTCATCGTAAGAGAAAGGCAGCACTTTTTGCAAAGGGATGTTAAGGAAATTTAGGATGTTATGAACCGTGTTTGCAAATGGCCAGTAATTGGGATTCTGAGGTA